>JACCPG010011137.1:0-14952 GCA_016069955.1 Drepana arcuata | reverse complement strand
ACACTACGTTAGCCACCCCGCGGTGTGCACTCTAGGACACGTCTGCTCCATCGACCATCGGCCCTTGCACAGACGTGACCAGCCCACTGCCACTGCAGCTTGCTGATCCTACACTACGTTAGCCACCCCGCGGTGTGCACTCTAGGACACTTCCATAGACGTGACAGCAGTTATGATGTGACCCACACAGGCGTATGTATAGTCGTGCTTGAGTAACGGCGATGGACTCGCCATCTGTCACTATGGCACCTAGACAATATTTCTGTGGGTGGATATTGAAAAGTGGGTGTGTGGGTACACCTCTGTCTACCCCTTCTGGTACCCTTGGCGTGAGGATATCACGCCGAGTCCCTTACGGAGTAAGCAGAGAGTATAGAGCGCCAGTTCTCTCTAGCCTATACCTCTTTCGCTTCCTCCACGTTCATCAGTCTCTTCATACCCTCCCCACTATTCTACATCGTGTAAGTGAGCAACCTTCCACTAATGTGTGAGTATTGTCGGTACACACTGATTACCTATGAGTGCACACGCACACTACAATTAATACACTCGGGTCATACTGCCCGTATCCCGCGACCTCCTCGACTAGACATTGGTGGGGCGCGTCGTGGATGGCATTATAATATGTATGAGCTGATCGGGATTGAATAGTGTCGCACAGAAATAAAAACTTACGATACAAGTGGTGCAACAGCTAGTTTTGAATAATATATCTTTAAATTTTCCCACAAGGGTGCCCGACGACCCGAAGTACCCGAAGGGGTAGGCACACACACCCTATTATTTCGCTAGAGATATATTTAAATTGCCAAGGTGACATAGTCCATCGCCGTTACTCAAGCACGACTATATATACGCCTTAGAATTCAAACGTATGCAGGTTTACTCTCGACGTTTTCCTTCAACGTAAAGCTCGTAGTGTGACTTATAACTGTACTTAAGTTCAGAAAAACTCATTGATACAGTCGGTAAACGAACTTGCAATCCTTGTGTTGCAGGCTACTCGAAACCACTCGGCCACTATGGCTGTGTAGTTTCAACGATAAATGAAAAAATTTAATGGGTAACTCATATTCTTTGTGCGTCGATGTGTACATTGCACAAATGCGCGACCATCGTTTACACACACAGACACACCAGTGTATCAACTCCTACGTGCCTTTCTTAGTGTGAGTGAGACAGACATGTTGCTACGTGTGGCTCGTTTGTGTGAGAGCTATATACAGGCAGTTATTTTTTGCCTTAAACAGTTTTGTATGGGAAGAGGAAATTATTATGAATGGTTAATAGGCATAATTATTATTGTCATCATTATGCCATCGCGGCGAGTTCATCGCAGGGTAGGCAGATAGAGTAAAGTGGGCGTATAATTATTTTCAAGTGGTTAGGAATATTCTACGTGGGTATTTTACTTAAGTACAGTGATTAGTCACACCACGAGCTTTACGGTGAAGGAAAACATCGAGAGGAAACCTCCGTACGTCTGAGAAGAAATTCAAAGGCGTATGTATAATCGTGCTGGAGTAACGGCGATGGACTCTCCATCTGTCACGTTGGCACCTAATATACCTCTGGCGGTAAATGGGTGTGTGGGTATTACCTATACACCTCTGCCTACCCCTTCAGGGACCCTTGTGGGAAGGCGTGAGGATATATTATTATATTATTTTACTTACTGATGAAATATACATCTAAAATGTATCTACACTAGCTGTCCCGCTCAGCTTCGATCGGGTAAAAACGATGGTGGCGCCACCGATCGGGTCCAATTGTGAATCCAAACCATTCTCGAATCCACCTGAAGACACAGAATACTTATTAAAATCGGTCCAGCCGTTTAGCAGGAGGTCAGTGACATACACACGGACAGAAGAAATATATATTTAAAGATAGGCAATACAGACAAGTCCCTAACAGGGTAGACTGTAGATCGCTAGGTATCTCTAGTCTTACATAATACTCTTTCGCTTCGTCCACATTCATCAGCCTCTTCATACATGCTCGTCCGTTTCGAGTACTCGAGTGCAATAAATAAATACACATGGATATTCTCAGAGCCGTGGTGGCCGAGTGGTTCGAGCAGTTGCCTGCGACGCAATGGTCGCAAGTTCGAATCCCAACTGTACCAATGAGTTTTTCTGAACTTAAGTACAGTGATTAGTCACACTACGAGCTTTACGGTGAAGGAAAACATCGAGAGGAAACCTGCATACGTCTGAGAAGAAATTCAAAGGCGTATGTTTAGTCGTGCTCGAGTAACGGCGATGGACTCGCCATCTGTCACGTTGGCACCTAATATACCTCTGGCGGAAAGTGGGTGTGTGGGTATTACCTATACACCTCTGCCTACCCCTTCGGGGACCCTTGTGGGAAGGCGTGAGGATATATTATTATTATTATTATTCTCAGACGTATGCAGGTTCCCTGTCGATGTTTTCCTTAGCCGTAAAGCTCGCGGTGAGCATTATGTCCTTATTGTGATGACAATAGCCCTGGAAATCATGAAGAAGTTTTTCGTATATAAATCTGTCCTTTTTGTACACTTAAGTTGCGATGGCAATAGCCTTAGCCATGACTTGCTATCGCTATCAACTTGTCAGATTTTAAAAGAGATTGGTACATATGAATTTATGATTGATTATATGTAGGCTGTTGGCAATATACTTTTATCCTACTTCATAATTAAGGATATAGCCTTAATAACCTTTTTGTAATATCCTCACGCCTTCCCACAAGGGTCCCCGAAGGGGTAGGCAGAGGTGTATAGGTAATACCCACACACCCACTTTCCGTCAGAGGTATATTAGGTGCCAACGTGACGCATGGCGAGTCCATCGCCGTTACTCTAGCACGACTATACATACGCCTTTGAATTTCTTGTCAGACGTATGCAGGTTTCCTCGATGTTTTCCTTCACCGTAAAGCTCGTGGTGTGACTAATCACTGTACTTAAGTTCAGAAAAACTCATTGGTACAGTAGGGATTCGAACTTGCGACCTTTGCGTCGCAGGCAACTGCTCGAACCACTCAGCCACCACGGCCATCATCTTTTGTGTTGTGTATAATCTGTATGTATGTATGTATGTTATAATTATCTTGTTTATGTATGCTTTGTATAGTAAGCAGCGACCTATTGTCGGGCCTACGTTGTTCCCCCATACTTGGGTACTATTGCTGTAACGAAAAAATATTATTGTTGTATATGCCTAATGATTTGAAAGAGTAACCATGGAGTTTCTTGCCGGTTCTTCTCCATGGAAGCGACCAACCTGAACCGTGCTTCTTTTTCGACGTTTTATAAGTGCCCACCTGGGCCTATGTGAAATAAAAATATTTTGATTTGATTTTATATAATTCAACGTAATGTGTACTGTATATATGGTGTACTCCATTTAGTATAATTATATATTCTAATAAATAAATAGCATTTTGCAACGAAAATAAAAGCATCATGTATCCTGTACAACTTCGTGTCTGTGTGTAAACAGAGTGCAGACTTGTGCGTGTGTGCTCCGTCTGGCTTCGCATGTGTGCGTTCAATGTTAGACAGGGATGGGGAAGGCTTATTATTTTCAACGGAATAATAAATTATTATTATTTTACAATGCGCGAGCTTTAAGTCTGGAAAGTCGGCACTTTCACATGTTTCACTATTTATTTCTGTACTACAATTAACTTAACCGACGAGCATGTAGGAAGAGACTGATGGATGTGGACGAAGCGAAAGAGGTCTCTCTCTGCTTACGGCGGAAGGGTCGAAGGGGAAAGTAGAGGCATATAGGAAGTACCCACACATCCACTTTCCGCCAGAGATATTTCTTCGCAAACTGCGACCTTCTGTAAGGTGGAGTTACTGCCCCAGGCGGGGACTGCTATTGTGGACGGGAGAACAGATTTTAAAATCATGTTTTTTTCCAGGTAATCAATACAACTCGCGTCTTCCCTTCTAGTCTGGTATGGCCAGTGCTAAAGTAAATGGTAAGTAAGAAGTTGAATCCTATTCCATATATATATCCTCACGCCTTCCCACAAGGGTCTCCGAAGGGTTAGTCAGAGGTGTAGAGGTAGTACCCACACACCCACTTACCGCCCGAGACATATTTTAGGTGCCAACGTAACTGATGGCGAGTCCATCGCCGTTACTCAAGCAAGACTATACATACGCCTTGAATTGCTTCTCAGACGTATGCAGGTTTCCTCTCGATGTTTTCCTTTACCGTAAAGGCCGTGGTGTGACAAATCACTGTACTTAAGTTCAGAAAAACTCATTGGTACAGTCGGGATTCGAACTTGCATTCTTTATGTCGCAGGCAACTGCTCGAACCACTCGGCCACCACGGCCTTTTTTTAATATTCCCTTTTAATTTGTGGTACGAAAAGATTTTTATTAATATAAATGCGGTTTTTCGTGAGGACGTTCATTCCTTTAGCACGCAATAGCTGCTGAACAGAATCGAATGGTATATGGCACAAAGATAAATAATTCGATGGATTAGCATATAATATGGTATGTTTTATTCCAGCAAAAAATTTAAATCATTTTACTCAAGTGAAACCATGGCACAGTCATTTATATATTTAAATATTTAAGAATAAGTCACAAACATATAGGCGCTAATATCCTGTCTTTGCCTGTCCTGTAAAGTGAAGCAAATTCTCGCAAAATTCTCTCTAAAAACTCGCAAAAGGAATCGTGAGATTCATATGTCGCTGCCATCAGCGCCATCTTTTGGTATAATTTAAAGCAGGCCATATACGCTGCCATCTATTAGCAAAGACCGCAACTAATTCGACAATTTCAATCATATGAGCCTTAATATATTTCCGGCGGTAAAAGGTGCTAATACAGATCTGCCTACCCGGTGGAGACCCCTGTGAGGGGGTGTGAAGATATATAATTTGTATAATAGTTAGTCATAATAATATTAAGTACTACCAATTTCATTGATATTTATAAAATATATCCTAATTTAACAATCCAGCCAATAATTTATCTGTGCGCCAAATTTCATCCAATTCCGTTCAGCCGTTCTGGCGTGATTGAGTATCTCGAGATCCTCACAAACATTCGCATTTACTAGCGTATGCCCGCGGTTTCGCCCGCGTGTAGTACGAAAAAGTAGCTTTGGAAATTTTCCTGCTAGACTCGGTTCAGCCGCTATGCCGTGAAAGAGCATCATACATTATTATAAATGAACATGAATTTTACAGGATTAAAAAAAAGTAGCCCATGTCCTATTCCTAGGTATAAGCTATCACCAATTCAACTTTTAGCGAAATCGGTTCAGCCTTTTTGCCGTGAAAGAACCGCAAACATCCGAACTTACAAACTTTCACATTTATAATATTAGTAAGATAAGATAAGATAAGATATATATACTCGTATTATAATTTATATTTATAATTTATCTACTTTAACTTAACCGACGAGCATGTATGAAGAGACTGATGAATGTGGACGAAGCGAAAGAGGTATGTAAGTCTAGAGAGAACTGGTGCTCTATACTCTCTGCCTTCCCCGTTAGGGACTCGTGATGATATGTATATGTAATATGTATGCCTGCCTACTAATATTATAAATGCGAAAGTAACTCTGTCTGTCTGTTACCTTTTTACGACTAAACTACTGAACCGATTTAAATTAAATTTGGTACAGATATAGCCTAGAGCTTGAGGAAGGACATAGGCTACTTTTTAATGGGTTGTAAGGGGTTTAAAATTTGTATGGAAATTTCGTCATTTTTGAAGCAAGAAGCTTGAAACTAATTGTTTTATCACTTGATTACATATAACTTAATATTACATTTAATGTTTGTAAAAATGTTACCCTTAAGGGGGTAAAAAAATGCTGCTTAATATCACTTTTCCGCGCGGACGAAGTCGCGGGCACAGCTAGTATATTATAATAATAGCAACACATCACTACTGCCCAGTATACGTGAGACGCGAGAGCTGTGAACTGACCCGCGCAACACGAATCCGGTTGGGGCTTCGTTTGACCTCCAACGCTCTCGTTACCTATATTATAAGGCTAAAAATAATACAATCATATATGTATATGGATATTTGACGACCGTCTGGCCTAGTGGTTAGAGCTCCTGACTGCGAAACTTGAGGTCGTGGGTTCGAATCCCGCTGAGGGCAGATATTTGTGTGATGAACACGAGTATTCGTACCTAAGTCTTGGATGTCCTATGTATTTATTTATATATCTATCTATATAAGTTAATATATCGTTGTCTAGTTACCATAACACAAGCTTTGCTTAACTTGGGACTAGGTCTATTAATGTGGAATTGTCCCAGGTATTTATTATTTATATACATATATCATATATATCCTCACGCCTTCCCACAAGCGTCCCAGAAGGGGTAGGCAGAGGTGTATAGGTAATACCCACACACCCACTTTCCGCCAGAGGTATATTAGGTGCCAACGTGATAGATGGCGAGTACATTGCCGTTACTCAAGCACGACTATACATACGCCTTTAAATAGCAGTCCCGCCTGGGGCAGTACCTCCACCTTACAGAAGGTCGCAGCCAAATGGCACTGCGAGTGTAGCGGTGTGTTCCTGCGGTGAGGTATCCAGTACTCCATGGGGACATGAAATAAGTTGAGGTCTACCGGGCTTTCTAATGAGAGGTAGGCACAGTGGATACTCCCGTCCTATTAGCAGTCCCGCCTGGGGCGATGCCTCCACCTTACAGAAGGTCGCAGCCAAATGGCTGCGGGGTGTAGTGGTGTGTTCCTGCGGTGAGGTATCCAGTACTCCATAGGACATGAAATAAGTTGAGGAGTCTACCTGAGGAAGCTCTAATGGGGTGACACAGTGGATACTCCCGTCCACAATAGCAGTCCCCGCTTGGGGCAGTACCTCCACCTTACAGAAGGTCGCAGCCAAATGGCACTGTGAGTGTAGTGGTGTGTTCCTGCGGTGAGGTATCCAGTACTCCATGGGGACATGAAATACGTTGAGGTCTACCTGAGGCTTTCTAATGAGAGGTAGGCACAGTGGATACTCCCGTCCACAATAGCAGTTCCCGCTTGGGGCAGTACCTCCACCTTACAGAAGGTCGCAGCCAAATGGCACTGTGAGTGTAGTGGTTTTCATTTGGTGAAGAAGTTTACGTTTTTTTTTAACCTCGAATATGTGTAGTGCCTCTGCAGTAACGACCGTATCTGTCAATGTTGTTTTACCTCATGGTAAGCGCTCACCCTGCATGCGATATAGGTAGACGTCCTTTGTGCAGGTCGTTGACCGCTCTAGGTGTATTATGTCTAGAACATTCGTTGCTCCCAGTCTGGGAGGGTTGAATTGTGAGTTATATATTAGCGTGGGTAGCGAGCGGCTGTCAGGGGTTGAATTACTCGCTTGCTAACTTTCTTCCGTGGCTTTACTCGTGTAAAAACCCGTTTTGTTTTTGTTTCTGGCAGCGAATCCTGGGTATGTCAGAGCAAGTATGAAAATAGCTTGAATGCAGTTGAGATGCGATCTCTTCGAAAAATGTGCGGCGTAACGATCTTAGATCGAATCCGCAATGAAGAGATTCGCAAATCAACTGGCGTGAATGAGGGCGTGATTGTAAAGACGAAGAAAGGCATGTTACGTTGGTTTTGACATGAGTGAAGAAAGATTGACGAAACAGATATACAAAGCGAAAGTGTGTGCAAGAAGAGGCAGAGGAAGACCACGTTCCAACTACCTGGATCAAATCGATCGGACCCTCAAGGACGGGAACGTTAAGAGTACTCGAAACCGACGAGCATATATGAAGAGACTGATGAATGTGGACGAAGCGAAAGAGGTATGTAAGTCTAGAGAGAACTGACGCTCTATACTCTCTACCCCGTTAGGGACTCGGCGTGATGATATGTATGTATGTATGTTTCTGAAATAAATGAAATAAATTTATTGCATGTAAAATTACCTGCACACACTTGCCTAGTACAGACATAACTTTCACAACATCATCATATCATCACGCCGAGTCCCTAACGGGGTAGGCAGAGAGTATAGAACGCCATTTCTAAGAAGATTTGCATTCCTCTTTCCCTTCGTCCACATCAGTCTTAATATATGCTCGCCGATTTCGAGTACTCTTTACGATCCTTTACTTGAGTATCCGATCGATTTGATCTAGATATATAAATAATAATATTATAGACGTCCATATTCGTGCTTTACCAGTAAAATGGTCGGCCATTTTATTTCTTCTCTATAGAGACTACAGTTCTGCAATCTGCACACATTACTTAAACTTTCTTCAGTCACAAACTGCACTGTAGAAGAGCTTTTAACTTATAAATCGGTCATTTGAAATTGTACTCATTTGCAATTGAAATACTGACCATTTTTCACTGTATGTAATGCCAGACTTCTCTTTGTTTGCTGACTTTTAGCAATTGCGTAAATCAGACTTTATGTATCGTAGATTTTAAGTTGGTTTCAGAATGTACTAGGTGCCAGACGTTAATCGGGCTATGTTGGCACTACCGAAGTACCGATTGTTCGCCGAACAATTTTACCGTCCGTCAGTTCACGCCGAGCTTTGAAGGGGGTTGCGCGTCAGTCCGTTCGTTTTTAGTTCGCGCGTATATTATAACCTCAAAACTAAATATAATTTTAATTGAACATTCCTGTAAATGTTTTGCGTGATGAATGTTGATGTAGTTAATTGGTGCCGTGATAAATTGTCGATATTAATTCAGTTTTGACTTTGTGAATACTTTTAGTGAAGCAGTGAGTTGAGAATCCGTTGTCAACTTATTGTTTTTAAAACTTACGTGTAAGTATATATTTCTTCTTGATTAAGACCTTAGAGGTTTTTTTTTAATACCGGCCTGTGTGTTTCTTATTAGAATTTCGAAATCCGAACGCAATTAATTGAAGTTTTTTTTTTATTGAATATAATTGAATATAAGTTTGTATCGAAGGCTCTTGACAAGTCTAAATTATTAAAACCACACAAAGGTTTGTAAGGAAATGTCTATATAGTTCATATTTACTTGTTACACTATAAGAAATGGTCGTGTAGTATATAATATATATCGCAAAACTTTTATTTTCTTTTTTTCTTTAAATTTTTCTTTAAATTTCTTTTAATTCGCAATGAAATGATGCAATAACTATTTGAACAAAACTTACGCAGACAGGAGTATGTAATTTAACACGTAAAGTTATTAATAATAAGAAAGAGGAGAAAACTATTTTCAATAATGCAAAAAATACATTAAAGGGAACACATCGAGAGGAAACCTGTATATGTCTGAGAAGCAATTCTATGGCGTATGTATAGTCGAGCTTGAGTAACGGCGATGGTCTCGCCATCTGTCACGTTGGCACCTAAAATGAATCTTCGGCGAGATATGGGTGCCTTTCCCACTTCGGAGACCCTGTTAGAAAGCGTTTTTTATATTAACAACTCCGTTACAAGCAATTATTATTCGGATTTAATAAAAAATAGGCGTGTTAGTCTATGGTTCAAGACATTTATTTCTCAAAAAAAATGTCTTAGCCTGCTTTTGTTATCAATGCGCGTAATGAATGTGCGTTTATTTCAATTACAATAAAAGGTCTCATTAAAACACATAGAATGTTGTATGGACAATGAAGTGCCGCTATGTGGGAGATACCACTGGCACAGTATATATATATTTATATATCTATATACATACATATCACGCAGACACCCCAACGGGGTAGGCAGAGAAAGCGTCAGTTCTCTCTAGACTTACATACCTCTTTCGCTTCGTCTACATTCATCAGTCTCTTCATACATGCTCGTCGGTTTCGAGTACTCTTGTTCCCGTCCTTGAGTGTCCGATCTATTTATTACAGTATTAAGCCATGCAAGCATGCTGCTCTATGCAGATGACCTTAAGCTTTTTGCAGAAATAAGATCAGAAGCTGACTGTGTAGCGCTGCAGAGTGATGTCAATTCGATCTTGGAATGGAGTATTGTTAATAAATTGGAGTTTAATCCCGTGAAGTGTTTTACAATGTCCTTCTATCGTAAGAAATATCCCATGATATTCGAATATAAGCTGAGTACTAATCCCATTACCAGGGTTAATACGATGAAGGATCTAGGCGTCACTTTCGATCGGAAGTTAACATTCCATGATCATATAATTGCACTTGCTAAGGAATCATTTAGGCAACTGGGATTTGTATTACGGAATACACGAGATTTTCACAACCTTCATGTGGTTCGCTTATTATACAGTGCCCTTGTTCGAACTAAGTTAGAAACCAGTGCTTGCGTTTGGAATACCCACGAAATGACCTACACTCTTGCACTGGAGAAGGTTCAGAAGGCATTTCTGCGATACATGTACAAACGCTATTACGGATACTACCCATACCTGTACCCCACTAAGTTCCTGATGGGGTGTCTTGGTTACAACTTGTTGGAGGTTCGAAGAGCGTATGTCCAGATTGTTACGGCTTGTAAGGTATTTCGTGGGCTAATAGACGCCCCAAACCTGAACAGCGAGCTTTGTCGTTTTTTCGTGCCCAATAATTACCTTCGGGGGCGGAAACACAATTTATTTGATGTACCGCCCTCACGCACTGCGGCGCGAGCCCAATCTCCCATTCCGCGAGTCCTCACCGCGCTCAACGCTCTCTTAAATCACAATCCTGAGTGCGATCTGTTTGCGGATGAATGGATGAAAGTACTGTCGGAATGCATGAAGTTTTGTGAGCGCGAAGCATGTTAGGATCCTAGATAAGTTATTTGTTATGTATTGTTAATTACATAGTCCTTTAGTTAATGTGATTGGTGTATACCGTTTTAACTAAAGTAAAATAAAATAAATAAAATAAATAAATAAAAATTTGATCCAGGTAGTTGGAACGTGGCCTTCCTCTGCCTCTTCTTGCACACACTTTTGCTTTGTATATCTGTTTCGTCAATCTTTCTTCACTCATGCTCTCTATGTGTCCAAACCAACGTAACATGCCTTTTTCATCTTTACAATCACGCCCTCATTCACGCCAGTTGATTTGCGAATCTCTTCATTGCGGATTCGATCTAATATCGTTACTCCGCACATTTTTCGAAGAGATCGCATCTCAAATGCATTCAAGCTATTTTCATACTTCCTCTGACATACCCAGGATTCGCTGCCATACAATAAGGTAGGCACCAATATCGCATTGTGGACAGCAACTAGCATTCTTGCTCAGACTTTTGCTGCCCATCAACGCCGACATGGCCCCATTCACCTTATTATCGGCACTTATCCTTCTTATATATATAATTAAAAAAAAATACGCATCGCTCTCTGTACATGGAAGATATATGAGAAAAATATTTTTGGGACCTTTATCAACGCAAACAGCACCCAAACATTGATTGCTATAATCTTTGTGTGTTTGTCTGTTCGTTTGTGCACTCTAATCTCAGAAACGGCTTATCCGATTTAGATGTGTTTTCACTAATATATTGCTTGTGGTAAGCTTCACTTAACGTATCCAAAATAAGCCGAAAGATATACAAAAAATCTGGCAAAAATCACTATTCCACGCGGGCGAAGTCGCGGGCACAGCTAGTCCTAAATAAACGTCTCCTGAAGCTGAAATATTCTCAGTAATTTTCCCAGCGCTGGGCGTGGGTGTGATGTCAAAAGGTCACGAGTCGAGGTCACCACCGGTGGGCTTGATAATTGAAGTCCATTCATCCGCATCGAATTACACGTAGACACCATTCAATTATTTCATGCATACATACATACAGTACATACATTTCATTCACAGCGTGTAACATTACACGGCAGACAATGTTACAATTATTTTATCGCGAAAAGTGAGACGTTTAAAAACAATCATTTGATTCGATGTGATTTTGAGATAGGCTTTCCATACATCGCTTTGGCTTAAACCTTGCTATATTATTAATTTATTATCTTTATGTAAAACATAATCTAATAATATATATACATACATACATACATACATATCATCACGCCGAGTCCCTAACGGGGTAGGCAGAGAGAATAGAGCCAGTTCTTTCTAGACTTACATACCTGTTTCGCTTCGTCCACGTTCGTTCATCAGTCTCTTCCTAAATGCTCGCCGGTTTCGAGTACTCCTGACGTTCCCGTCTCACATAGGTATATATCCTCACACCTTCCCACAAGGGTCCCCAAAGAGATTGGCAGAGGTGTATAGGTAATACCCACACACCCACTTTCTGCCAGAGATATATTTTAGGTGTCAAAGTGACAGATGGCGAGTCCATCGCCGTTAGTGGTGTGACTATTCTCTGTAAGGCCAACAATCGTTCTCCGGGTTCGAACTTGCCATTTTGATTCTGCGATCCATTCGGCACGGACGGCTCACTCCACGGCGACAATGAGATGTTGGTAATTAATTTGTTAAGAGTTTTCCCTCGAGAGTACATGTCTTGCACCTGGTGTTGGCAGCATCCAATACCGGGCCATATGCCGGTATTAAAAAAAATCGCTTCACGCAATTTTTAACCAAAAAACGTTTTTTATTTAAAAATCGCTCGACGCAACAAGCTGCAACTATCGATTCTTTTTTGTCAATTAACCGAATTTGTCGCACCCTTTTCAATAACCCTAATCAGTAATAGAACCCTACCGGTTTTTTAAATCCATAGTTGACAATGGGGCGCAAAAAATCTATAAAATCAATAGTGACCTATTTGTAGGGTTGCAATTTTTTGCGCTTCAGAAAGTTACCCCTGTTTAAATAATAATTATTATTACTGGCTCTGTGGCTTTACCCGCGCGAAATATTATTTTTTTACTACTATGGTAGAGTAATTTTTCGAGAAATAAGAACCGTGGTGGGCGAATAGTTGGAATAGTTTGAATCCCGGCTGTACCAATGAGCTTTACGGTGAAGGAAAACATCGAGAGGAAACCTGCATACGTCTGAGAAGAAATTCAAAGGCGTATGTATAGTCGTGCTTGAGTAACGGCGATGGACTCGCCATCTGTCACGTTGGCACCTAATATACCTCTGGCGGAAAGTGAGTGTGTGGGTATTACCTATACACCTCTGCCTACCCCTTCGGGGACCCTTGTGGGAAGGCGTGAGGATATATTTTATATATTATATTAAGCCATCACCATTTCAACTTTCAGCCATATCGGTTCAGCCGTTTGGCCGTGAAAGAACCGCTACATAGAAAGGACATAGGCTACATGTTTTTTTTTTATCCTGAAAAATTTCAAGGTTTTTATATTATAGTTTATTATATGAACCGATTCTAGCAGGAAAATTTCCAAAGCTACTTTTTCGAACTCCACGCGGGCATAAGCTAGTATATATATATATATATATATATATAGAAAAAGTAACCATTGTTGTATTTCCATCCCTTTCGCGAATAAAACACAAAATAGCATAAAAAACCTCCTTTGTCATACGTCCATTATTCACTAGCAGCTGATTCCTTTGCCAATGGTGTTAAATTAAAAAAAATGAACTGTCAATGCGAACCTAATTTTACTTTTTTTACGGCAACGGCTCACGGTCTTTTCATCCTAACTTATTCATTGAAGCTGACAGGAAACGCTTAAGTTTATGAAATAAAGCCCTTATTAATTCGACACAAGGAATTTCAATTTAGCCTGCCGAGCCGTGGTGGCCGAGTGGCCAGCAACACGCACAATGCAAGTTCGAGCCCCCCTGTACCAATAAGTTCCCTGAACTTAAGTACAGTGATTAGTCACATTACGAGCTTTACGGTGAAGGAAAACATCGAGAGGAAACCTACATACGTTTGAAAATAAATTCAAAGGCGTATGTGTAGTCGTGCTTGAGTAACGGCGTTCTCTCTGGATATCTCTGGCGGAAAGTGGGTGTGTGGGTACTACCTATACACTTCTGCCTACCCTTTATATATATATATATATATATAATAATTAATTGTTACCAAACGATGTTGTCCTTGAGTAGTTCAATATTAAAATATAAAAAAGTATGTAAACATACTAAGCTTCCTCTTTAATCTCTATCTATTGATAAAAATCGCATTAAAATCCGTTGCGTACTTTAAAATATTTGTTCTATACTATGAAGAGGACTATTTAAAGGTACATGCACACCTGAGCGACTGGCAGTCGGAGGGTGATTTGTCGACGGAGTATTGGCCAGCGTTGGTCTCGCTGAATTCGCATAGGTGTAGACTGCAAGGGGCATTGAACCCGTCGGCCAGACGGTTGCTAGACACTTTTTTCAAGACTGCAGGAAAACCGGATCCGGCAGGGTCGAGTTGGGTACATACCCAAGTTAAAACACGCGACTTGGAACGCTTAAAAAAATATCATATTGATATCTCGAGATTAGCCACCAATCCGCCATCTAACTGTTGGCATCTAACCAAGTCCCTAACGGGGTAGGCAGAGAGTATAGAGCGCCAGTTCTCTCTAGACTTACATACCTCTTTCGCTTCGTCCACATTCATCAGTCTCTTCATACATGCTCGTCGGTTTCGAGTACTCTTAACGTTCTCGTCCTTCAGAGTCCGATCTATTTGATCCAGGTAGTTGGAACGTGGCCTTCCTCTGCCTCTTCTTGCACACACTTTTGCTTTGTATATCTGTTTCGTCAATCTTTCTTCACTCATCCTTTCTATGTGTCTGATAATAAATAATATTATGGTTTAAGACATTTATTTCTCAAAAGAATACAATTCACTTATATTGAGAAATACAGGTTTACTTATAACTAGCACAAAATACTAAGGTTCGAAGAACGAAAGGTATACGAAACGAAATATTCAAATAGCATAGTAAGTAAACGATACAGTAGTTCCTATTAAGTATCGCTTCGAGAAGGCATTTAGATAGCAATATTTGGAAATAATAACAGAACTTATCTACAGTCGAGAAAAATCCTTTATAAATAATATTGTTATTGTATACCTAATGATTTGAAAAGAGTAACCATGGAGTTTCTTGCCGGTTCTC
>JACCPG010011136.1:0-12721 GCA_016069955.1 Drepana arcuata | reverse complement strand
TTGTTGGCAGTGTCAACTGTATACTTAATATGGTGAGATAGTTGATGCTGTTGTGTTTCATAACCCAGGTGTATACTGACGTGGTACTAACGACCAATGTAAAGAACATACATACATACATATCATCACGCCAAGTCCCTAACAGGGTAGGCAGAGACTATAGAGAGCCAGTTCTCTCCAGACTTACATACCTCTTTCGCTTCGTCTACATTCATCAGTCTCTTCATACATGCTCGTCGGTTTCGAGTACTCTTAACGTTACCGTCCTTGAGAGTGCGATCTATTTGATCCAGGTAGTTGGAAAGTGTATACGTGCTTTGTATATCTGTTTCGTCAATCTTTCTGCACTCATCCTTTCTATGTGTCCAATGAAAACAGAAAGAACATGCATGCCTAAAATTGTAGACTAAAATTAAATTATGTATATTATTATATTCAAATATGTCAAATTCGATTGGCACTGGATTAAAACATACCAAACACGGTCGTTTCCTTCGTTCTGCAATTCTAGTTGTATACGATTCTATTAATATTTTTGTGATGGCAGATTTTCAATTGCCACACTGTTATTATTATTGTGTGAAAGGACTACGTTGAAGATAAAGAAGTTTGGCTCTAGTTCCCTCTGCGCATGCGGCTTCCCTGGTAGCTCATAAACGGCACAAATTTGTGGATGTCTCTAACTATTCTGAATCTTATATAGCTTTTTCTTTTCTCAATTCGGGTTTTTTTTACAATAATAATCTAATATTTTACTTTTTTTATTTATTCTATATCTTGCCCATGATTAGATACAGTACTGATGACATAAAATTTATGTCACTTGTTTAATTTGTCTAATTTGTGAATGTGAGAACATTGTAGGCTTTGTAGATTCTTAGATCTTGCTAACATTGTTATAATTATCTTGTTTTATGTATGCTTTGTATAGTAAGCAACGACCTATTAATTGTCGGGCCTACGTTGTTCCCCCATACTTGGGTACTATTGCTGTAACGAAAAAGTATTGTTATTGTATATGCCTAACGATTTGAAAAGAGTAACCATGGAGTTTCTTGCCGGTTCTTCTCCATAGAAGCGACCAACCCGAACCGTGCTTCTTTTTCGGCGTTTTATAAGTGCCCGCCTGGGCCTATGTGAAATAAAAATATTTTGATTTTTTTTAAAAGGATGTATATGTATAGTACGAGAGATTCAAGGCTCATTTACGAATTAATCTTTAAATAATGAGAAATAATATTTGCATTACTGAACCTTCTGAACCTCTCAAACGATTGCCATTTATAACGCACATCCGTAGTAACAGCTTAAATATCTCACTACCTGTAGGTTTGGAGAAAAAACAAATCTATTGGAATATATGATGTAAAAACAGATCTGTATCTACAGTGAATCTCAAACTTCGCGTCAATAACCCTAAAATAGCCCACAGTTCTTGACCTTCCCGCGTATTGTATAACACTGTAACATAAACAAAAGCGAGTATATTCAGTGTTACATCTTTACTTCAACGTACGAGTTTATAATTCGAGAACTAATCCGCTCTTTCAACAGTATTAAATCCCAGTTCAAATATTTTTTATTTACAAATATTCCACGTACGCCAAAATGCTATGCGTAATGCATAGTATGAGCAAATACATAACCTCGCCAAGGTCAGGATGATTTACTAAACACCGGCAAGGGAAGTTACATAAACACCACGCACTTTAAATTAATGTATATACATACATACATGCGTACATTTATACGGCGCGTAATCGTGGTTTCTACTTGTGTTTTATTAACTCTATCGCAGGACTTTGGAGTTTGCCCAAGCTTTTATTGCTCAAGTTGTTACTCATGTCTATAAATTATAGATAAGCATTGATTAATTGCTACATATTCCTCATTACTTTAATAGATTACAATTTGCGTCTTATAAAGTCCTGACTATAATAAAAATGGCGTAAGCTAATATGGCACCTAGCCGATCGAAGCTCTACACTCGTACCCGACTGGGTAGGCAGAGGTCGCAGGGCGCAGTCCCTAAGAAAAGACATATGCAGATCGTATCTCGGTGTTTCCTTCATCGTAGCACTAAATATTACTTTAGAAAAACTGATTCATCAATCATAAAACAGTAATATTCCTGTTTCTGTAAGATAACTCCTCTTCATAAACTATGTTTTGAATGTATTCGAGAAAGTCTCGAATACATTCAAAAAATCGATCACCAATTTTACATAACAACGCTATTGTTGAACTTGACATACCAATACAAAACCCAATGCTTATCGTTCCGTCTGTCTAAAAGAAATGCAAAAAAATCGGATATTCAATAAGCACCCTCGTGTATGGAAGTGTCCAATTTCATTTTATTGCCGTTCATTACGAGATGGCACATATAAATGTATACGCGTTACGTGAACACGCTAGGGTACGGTACCCTTCTCGGAATTGTATTGAAACTAGCAGACATGGAAAAGGGATGGTGCGTCGGGTAACAACGGCGAAAAAACTTGATTGCACCCGCATGGTGACAAAACAAGGGTTAATTTTCTTGTCGGTAAATTTGATGGAGATCGAGCAGAACTTTTTTTATTAAAACAGTCTATATAAACAATTAGTGAGAGCAGAATGGGTGGCCTGGAGCTTATGACACTACTTAAACTATATATCGTGATATATAGTTTAAGTAGTGGTCAGGCAACTAAACATATATCCGGCGAAAAGAGGGTTACAAACACCTCTGTTTACCCCACTACCTTTTTTACCTATATATATGTTTACCTCACTAGTGGGAAGGCGTGAAGATATACATCTTTATGCCTTCCTACAAGTGGCCCGGAACGTCAACGCCAACATGTCGAACACATGTAAAATAATTACATTTTACATGATTTTAAGTGGCTTCTAAAACGTTTGTTTGTTTCCTTTCAATATTTTGCTTCACCTTTAAACTCGAACAGTGACAAATCACTTTACTAAGTTCAAAGGACTCAATGGTACATAACCTCAAATGTTAACTTCAAACATACGGCCATTACAGTATAGGTAGGTTATTTTATATTCAAATGCCTGAACAATCGTAATAAATAATTTCGCGACCTTTCTTATTCGCACATTGTCCTTAAATTAAAACCATTCATTGCAATCGAATGGTTGGCAAATATCAGACAATTGCATTCAACAATGGACGAGTCATGTGACCTTGCAGACCAAGGAACACTGCAGTTCTTTACGCAAAACATTTCTGTTATAGCATCAGGTCCAATTCAGTGACCATAATTAGTATATATTCTTTTTAACTAAATTGACAAGTGATTATGTGGTAAACGGACGGATAAGGGGTCGCCGCTTGCCTCCAGCGTAGGAAGTATAGAACTTCGTCTTTAGACTTTTGGATCTCTTTTGCTTTATACACAATCATCAGTCTCTTCATACATGCTCGCCGATTTGCAATACTCTTAGCCTTCTTCATCCAGATACTCTCACATTCTCACTCATCCTTAAATTTCCGATGCAACATAGTTTTCTTCATCTTTCCAATCACACTGCTTTTCGAATATCCTCATTACGGATTCAATCTAAAATAAGACGTATGACGCGTTAATTCGATTAAAACAATTACTTATGAATTAAATAGCCCGTTTATTGAGTAAAGCTACTAATATACTATAAATAAATAAATAAATAATATATATATACAGGTGCTATCATACATATAGATGCTACCTAAGAGAGCAGAGTGGAATCATATTTATAAATTTAGCGCGAGTGAAACTGCAGGGCACAGCTAATCACCGATATTTAGACGGAGCCGACACAGGTTCTTATAGGTATGCAATAAAAAGTTTCAAGTATTACTAGAAGCTGCTTCAAGAACAGCAGTAGATAATTATAGTCTAAAATGAAAAGTCATTTTAGTTTTTGCAGACGCTTAGCCCGTTGCCAGCCATATGCATTTAGCAACAAGGAAGAAATATCCCTTTATGGGAACTAATGGCACATTCAAGGCTACGGTATGTAAACGTGTTCTGAGGCTATGCGCAGAATCGACGTGGTCTCGTAATATGGAGATATTGCATTGCAACGTGTTAGGCGCTGACCCCTTTGCAGGATGATATGTATTCCTGGTTTTTATGTTATGACCTGTTAATTACTTTCTTCATGAGGAAAAAATGCTTTTTAGTCTTCTCCTATATGTAGTCTAGTTTGGTCATTAATTAAGCATTCATATCTCCACATCTCTCGCAAAAAGAGGTGTCATCGACCATTTTTCGCCGTATATATGTTTATTTAGGTACCATCGTGACACCGTCGTCGGCGCTTTTCAAACTATTACTGCATTAGATTTTTTCTTAAAAGTATGCTGGTGTCACTTTAAAGAACGGGGTGGGATAAATTTGTACGAAAGCTCTTTAGTACAGACCACAGGGTCGGACTTGTAACCTTGATTTTACCGTTGACTTACCACCATACCTAAAGTCCTAAATAATTAGTCTAGGTACTATATTTCTAACGTAACCAGCAAACGCGAAATGTTTTTTATAATGAATTTCGATAATATTGTTGCATTGTGGTAATGTGAACATGTACAAAACAGGAAAAATATTGTACTTAATCCGGTTGTGAAGCTTGTTAAAAACGTACCAGATTAATGCCTATTTATATTATATGTGTGGGTATTACCTATACACCTCTGCCTACCCCTTCGGGGACCCTGGTGGGAAGGCGTGAGGATATATATATATATATATATAACAATGGACGTCGATGATATCTGGACCATGTTTTATACAGATTTCAACTCTGACTAATCACTTTTCTCAAGGTTATAAAAATTTATTGGTACATTTGGGTTTCTGACTTGTAAGAGAGAACTAGCGAACTATTCCTACTACCTATCGTCGGCGTGATAATATACTATAAATGTTTGTACTTCAAGATTCATATGCAATTTATAGAGTGAGAGTACATTGAATAATTATATAGTGAAAACAATGGGATTCTCATTGCTGTATCCTGGGAAAGTCGCTTTATTAAATAGATAAGGCACTGTATGTTTTAATCAAAGCCTGATGCCGCGCGGAGCGCAAATTAATTTAATTGAAATATCGAATGCAATTCATTTTCAACATAACATATCATCACGCCAAGTCACTCGCGAGGTAGGCAGAAGCAGCAGAGGACCACTTACCTCAATCACTTTTATTATCAGTAATTTTGTAAAAGAGTTCATTTTATTTGTCATATGTTCCTTTATGTATCTTGTGCCGGATTAGTCTCTTGGTTTAAATAGTTCCCCGCAAAATCAAGATGCAGGTTCACACAGCACAGTGGATTAGTTCGCCACGAGCTTGACAGTTGAGGTACAAAGGCCTTAACAGTAAGAAAAACCCTTGCATATGTTTGAGAAGTTATTCAAAGACGTATATGATATTTCTGAGGGACGGCGTCGGACTCGCCATCTTACATCTCCGCACCAGCGCCAAGTTAAGCGTCGGTTGCAGGATCTAAAAAATAGATCCATGATCTAAAAAGCTCTACTTTCAAAATCCTTATTAATACCTAATTATAGGTCTCCGGTTGCTTTATTCTCTGCAACAATTTGAGCCACGGAGCTAACGTCATGGCGTACGCTATGCCTTACATGCGAATTACGTATTACTAATAACCAGTTCCAGGTTTTTCTTTTAGTTGCCTTGGCCTCCTGGCCTGTTGGAACGTGAGCCGAGATTAATGTTTCAACTAACTATAAATCCATATAATTTTTGGCTATTATGCTGAATAATGACTGGCCTATAGCAAATTAAACATCCTTATTTCATTAAAAAAAGTAAACAGCGGTTTGTTGGTTCAATTTAGTTCCAAAATTAAATTATTAGGTGGGTACTAAGGCATATTTTTATAATATCTACTGTGTGATATTCTCCTTAGAGAAATATAAAACAAAGAAGAAAATTGGTTTGATTGTAGAATAAGTTAATACAGATATTTACAAGGCAGAACACTTGAAAGCAATGAAAGTCACCCGCGTAGTTCTAAAAATAATTTAAAAAGGCCTTTTGGTAAACAAAAGCCTTATTGTTTAAAAGAAAATCCAAATAATTTAAAACAGTAACGACGTATATAACTTAGTTCCAATCTTAATTAACAAACAATGGGGACAGCTCTTTGTTCGCGTCGCAGGCAGGCGAGATGCGCCGGCGCATCGGTACAGTCCACCTCATTTTACATTATGGTAATAGTGTAACAATGGCAACAATTACAATGGCTTCTGTGACGCCCGATCACATAATGGCCTCTGACCTACTTCTCTAGTATAGAGACACGCCTATAATCCGCGTCACTAGATATGCCCTAATTGCCCACCTTGATGAATAATCTCGAGGAAAGCTAGTCACGCGTGTGAGTATTACAATATCACATAGAGCGTTATACATTACTCTATATTCACTACTGCCTTACAGTAGAGCCTAAAACTACAGCGTGTTGTATCAAGACCAGATTAAACGTACCGGTTATTACAGCAATCTCCTCTGAAATTAAGTAATTTAGACACAGTCTAGTTGTCAATGGCATTAGTGAGTCACTAAGTAAACGGTGTATTTTTTTAGTATACGCTGCAGAGGCGTTGTGCCAGTTCGTAAGTCCTTGGTCGTTATATACGGATATGTATGAAACAATCGAAAAACGTGAATGAAACGAAAGAGGTTTGTAAGTCTATTAAAGCCAAACGCGTCGTGTGATGATATGTATGTTAAAATTAAAAAAAAAAATCCCCAGAACAGTCCCCAAGCCCTTAGGAGTCAATAACGAGAATGTAGTTATTAGCGGCCAGTCTATAGCCATATCATATATATGACTTTATATGGCTTAAAAAAGTATTAAACGTACTCTGACAACTAATATGCAAGTATCCACATTATGTTTTCCTTCACGATTAAGCTCGTTGCTCGACAAATCTCTGTGTTTAAATTCAGAACACCGGGGAATATTAATTAAGACCACCTTTTAAAACATGCATATCTTATGATCGCTATCTCACGAGTCGCTACCGTACATGCAAATTTTATAACGTGTAAAACACGCCGACTGTACCATAAAAAAGAAAGTCCTTTTAAGTTACTTTACCATTAACTTAAAAACAGCTTTGTCAGGTCCAAAAAATATATACTGTATATATAATTAATAATAGCTACTTGTAGTTAGGTTGAGATTTTAGGGAGTAGACCAAGAATATAAAAGGATCACACTTACTTATTTATTCATTTATATTTGCGTGGAAAAGAAAAAATAATAAAATTTACCTCATTATAAGAATAACACCTCCACTTTCTATGTGCATCTCAATCGGATTAAGAATTTAATAACTTGGCTAATAATTAGTAAGGTTATAAATCAATTACAATAATTAGTTAGCAAACAATAATAAGAATTTCTTTCATACACTCATCTCACAAAACTCGAGATATGCCGACATAATAGCCTGCCGGCGAATACAGAAATGATCGATACTTATGAATAAAACAGATGAAAACAATATACGTCATAGTAAATAGTGACATTAGTATACCTAGTTCGTAGAAGAAATACACTTAACATTAAGGGCACAAATTGATAGTTACTACGCAAGTAAAGGTTAGATACATTACGAATGAGCATGAACTTGGCCCTTGGGCTCAACTCGCATCAACAAAGCAATTTGCTTACAACGATATTAATAAACCAGGGTATGAATCTAAAGTCGTCAGTCTCCTGCGAACTCAATTGGACATAGGGCTAGATAATTCAATTTCCTCACTTCCTATGACAAAAGCGTACTGTTAGCTCTTATACAAGGTCAAGGTAGAATAAGACCTACATGGACATTAAAGAGAATACTGGTTGCAAAATAAAGGCACTTATCTACTCAAAACAAAAAAAATAACGGTATTCGATCTGCTAACAACTTCATTTATAACCAACTTAAAACTGCGTGAAGCGGACGTCAAAAGTTCGTTCAACTTTGAATAATTAAACGTTACGAAGGTTGCGCAACCGATACACACGGATAATGCACAGTGTGCAGCTTTGCTAACGTAGAGATGGAATTATAGCCAACTAGATTTCGAATAAACCTAGCAAAATAATTATATACATACCTAAATACAAAATGTTATATATTTAATTATAGACCTTTGGTGGTTTGGTTTGGGTAACAAATTCAAGAGCAGCTGATGGTGGCCTAACCTTGGGAGTGAGTTTTTTTTAACTTAATTACAGTGATTTACCAAAAGAACTTTACTGAAAAGGAAAGCATAGTGAAACTCGCTTGTTTGAGAAGTAATTTCAAGACACTGTCGAGCCTGGGAGTAGACAATAGTAATCTGTCACGTTGCCACCTGAAATTGCTCCTATTAAGGAGGGTATTGTTATACTTCTGGGATGCTTAGAGAGAAGTGTCCTCCTGGGAGAGAATGCGGTAAATTATTCGGTTTTATATACCGGGTAAACACAGGGTTCATAAATAAATGGGCTTTTTTCATGTAAATATCATTTGCAACATTTTTGCTGTCCGGTTTTAGTTACTAAACCACTACAATGATAACGCTATGATATATTGCTACTGGCCTACATACTTACTAAAAAGGAGTAACCTTTTTGAAATATGTAAGTAGGTATATCAATTCCGTTTATCAAACCACATTTATTGTTATAAGTAATATTTAAATGCGAATGGGACCTTCGCATTCCATTCGATTCGATTTCCAGCTTAATCTCACGCCTTTCCTCAAGCGCCCCTGAAAGGGTAGGCAGATATAACCCTATTTTCACGCGAGGATATATCCTGGCTGGAGACCTAGGTCTCGCCATTGACCGGTAAAGTAGCAAATGTTCCCGGAACTCACGCTACGAGAGACAATACAAAAAAAAAGAGGATATATCAAGGTACCAACGTGACAGATGGCGAGTCCATCGTCGTTACTCGAGCACGACTATACAATACGCCTTTGAATTGCTTCTCAGACGTATAGGTTTCCTCTCGATGTTTTCCTTCACCGTAAAGCTCGTGGTGTCACTAATAACTGTATTTAAGTTCAGAAGAACTGATTGGTACAGTCGGGATTCGAACTTGAGATCTTTGTGTCGCAGGCAACTAGGTACTCGAACAACTCGGCCACCACGGCTATAATAAAGCAAATATACTTTATATTTATATCGTAATAAACCAAATCGCAACAGTGATCTATATACCTACCTACCGTATGATAGACAGCGCTAATAAATAGCCGTCCGTATTACCTGACACTACCGACGGTGTCTGAGACCTAATGACACCATTTTTTTATGCACGCGCAAGCACTGATACAAATTCGCGATCTGAATCATTTCAAGAGAGAGGCAAAGTAGGTGTGCTTTCACTGCATTGTATGAAAAGTGGCAAAAAATATGCGCATGACATTTTGCCAATGCAAGTCCAAGATTAAAGGCCGCCGATTTTGCTTGTAAAATTCGTCGCAAACAGGACACGAATCATAAGTCTGAAATATTTTAACTTAACGAAATCAAACGTTTTCAGACCGTGTTTTTTACCTTGTGGTATAGATAGTGCCATCCACCAAGACGCGCCCCACTATTCTTCCTTATAGTTTATAGTGTAAGTGTGCATCCTTCCACTAATATTTTAGTATCAGTACACGCTGATTACATATGAGTGCACATGCACACTACAATTAATTGACTCGGGTCATACTAGTCGCGGGATGCGGTACCCGCGACCCCTCGACTAGAAATTGGTGGGGCGCGTCTTCGTAGTTGTCACTATCTGTAGATGATTGATACCCGCCTTACAATGGTAATGATTTACGTATTGCCGATATTAATGAGGACAGGTTTCTGTGCTTGCAGCATAGTGGACGGGTATCGCTTCCGCCAGCCATACATAGCCAGTCAGCCTTGTGGTGACCTTACTGCAGGAACACACCACTGCACTACCCTAAGCATGTTCATAGATATTCCAATAGCTTCAAATCTAACATCAAATGTATAAAAACCTCTTTGTAAACATGAAATAAATCAACAATACGCTCGTTCCCTTCCCCGAATTTTAATCTTATAATGCCTTGTATAAAAACCTTATAAAATATGTAGTTACATAATACAAGGGATAGTCACGTCCGTCTCAATACGTAAGTGTACGCCTGCAGTCGTGAGTGTGCCTTTAAATATTATAAATCATCGATCACGATTAAATAATACCAGACGTCGATTTATTTACACAAATTTATCTTGAACAAACAATGAAACATCTTTGGAAATGTCCTTCACACGTCTTGTATGCGAAAGTATATCTCATCACCCAGGGAATATGTATATTATTCACTGAAGTAACTTTTCGACAGCATGTACCAACAGTTAATGTATCCAAAGTTATCACTTCCGCGTGAGAATTAAATTGTATCGATTCATACTAAATGTGCACACAGGACCTCATCTGACGAATAATAATCAGACTAGTCCATTACATGTATAATATATTGAAATAGTATACAGATAAAATAAATCTAAAAGGTTGTTTGTTTATGATTTTGTGTTGATGTTCCGTTTTATTGCTATATTGCAAACTCTCTATTTAGCTATCAAGTAATAAATAAATATAGACTAATATTATTTAACATTATAGTGTATAAACTGTTAGCAACCTAAAAAATTATAACTAAATATTCAAGGGTCCCCAGACCCCGGTTCTTTATGCATTGCTTGTGTGGGAATGCATATAGAGGCCCAATACAAAGAGTTCCTTTCGAAAGTTAAAATACATAATAATATTATTATCAGAGGCAGAGTTTGTTTGTTTGAAAGCGCAGATCTCAGGAACTTTTTTTTCTCAAGAACTACGAACCAGACTTGCTATAGATGGTCCGCTTATGAAGTAAGGTTAGGTATATATATATCGTAATGCTGAACTACGGGAGCGGAGCGGTCATATTTAACGCCACTGAAACCGCAGGACACAGTTGCAATAAGTATACAACCGTAATATCACAGGATAATAGAAGTTGAATGTTGTGCGGATATTATCTGGGCTTGTTGTCCTAACAGTGTACCTACCCGGGCCGTCACACCGTCACGTTAAAAAAACTCAAAAATTATATACCTAGCAGTGAGTATTTATCTGATCTATACCGTTAAGGTGAAAAAGAAGCGTGCGGCTCGCCTTGTAGTATGCAGTTACTGTACCTTTTAGGCGTTAAAGAATATCTAAAGTGTTGGAGTTATAGAAAAGACGGATCTGAAGTACTGGAGTTTCTGTGCCAGCAGCAGAGATGGATACAGGAATACAACACTACCCAGGAGGCGTTGCCATTTGGCGTCGATCATCTGTGCAGGTTGCAAGATTCTCATCCCTTCTGCCAATCATTATTTTGTTAATACATGTAATATATATGTTATTATATTTAATATCAATGAAATTTTATTCGGCTTAAGCAAAACTTTATACAGGAACTACATATATCGGCTGAATTTGTTCTATTTTGCAGATAGATGCACTAATATTGTATTGTCGTATCATATACAATTTCATAGCAACCGCACTATTTCGCAATACATCATGAAACACGAAACTGAACACTGGACACTTGCAAATTTCCTATGATTCGACCGAGTATTGTGAAAGAATAACTTGTTAATTAACATTTTGAAAGGAGAACGCTGATCTAAAATATGTTAATAAATTAACTATTCAATTTAATAATAGGGCGAATCCCGAGGTACAGCTATTTACTATAAAATCGAATGGTCAAGATTTTGATTTCAGTTCTCCCCATAACTAAAGAACCACTAGAACTTAACTTATATTTTGCTATTAAGTGTGTAAAAGGGACATGTATTATTATATTATCATCATCATTATCATCAGCCCACACTAGTCCACTGCTAGACATAGGCCTCCCCTAATGAGCGCCATAGCGCCCTGTCTTCAACTTGCCGCATCCAGCATCTGCCAGCACTCCTTCGCATTATTATTATATACATATATGACGATTATACAATTGTCCCTTTCGCACTCTTTGAAGGTGTAAAACTGCAATTTTAGTGGCTTTTTATTTATAACATATAGAAGAGACAAAGTAATAATAAATATAGTGGCTTTTGGATACTACGAACAAATATTATTAGTTCCGAAAAGGTTTTGACCTCCAACCCATAGATAACCTCTGGTTAGAGAAACTTTTACACACATAGCACTTGTGCAATATTTATTCAAATGATTAAAGAAACAGTTGTAGTTCCACTCATAAATGTTTCTTGTGTTGAGGTTATCCAGTTAGTATACAGTTAGTCTAACCACTAACCACATTGCATTTGCCAATCCTTTACGACTTTGCTAGATAGATTCCACTGGTCAAACTTCAAACACACCTAATTATTGCACACACCCTCTGAATCATATTATAATGAGGAAAGATTTGTATGTAAGTATGTTTGTAAAGAATTGGCTCAAAAAGTACTAGTACGATTTTAAAAATTCTTTCACCATTAGAATGCTAAATGATCACTGATTAATATAGGCTATTTTAATTGCAAGAAAAAAAATACGCCAAAATGTTTAAAAAATAAATGTCTACCCGTGCGAAGCCGGGACGGGCCGCTATTATGTGAATATAAATGAACCTGTCTGTGATTTGGAAATAGGTCACTGGCCTTTTCTAAGCTCGTGTAACCCTACTTATGTTCAATAGACAATATG
>JACCPG010011131.1:0-23627 GCA_016069955.1 Drepana arcuata | reverse complement strand
TGAATTTCTTCTCAGAAGTATGCAGGTTTCCTTTCGATGTTTTCCTTCACCGACGTTTTATAAGTGCCCATGTATATGAATATTTTGATTTTGATTAATTTTGATTTTGAATGATAACGCTATTAAAACAATGTATCCTTCAATATCATAAATGCGACAGTTAATGATGGTGTTGGTTCGTATTTCAGGCAAAATCTACTAAACGCAATTAAATGAAATTTAGCCCAAAGATGGGTTGTCAACTGGATTAATACATATGACAATATTGTACGCGTTATAAGGTAGATAGAGAGAGTAGAGCGCCAGATCTCTCTAGTCTCACAGACCTCTTTCATTTATCCTCAGTATTATTTATTACGATGAAATAACAAAATTGTTGTAGCTCTGTATAAAACAACATTTATCCGCGTTGTATATTCTTTTTAGGAATAAATGTTACAATTTCCGTGGAAATCCATGACAGTCATACAATATCCGTTTTATTTTTTCCCTATGGAACGCAAAAAAATCACCCAATCCGAGAGAAATACTGGGGATTCTGTATGAGTGATAGATCCCGCATTTGCTTATATTCGCAGGCAGGGATGTTACAACACTAATTTGTTCACACAACGTTACCTATTATTACTGGCGTATGGCCAAACTCAAACTGTTGCTCATGGAACCCTTTTTCATAGAAATGAGAACATATTCATCTTGCAACTATTGCCCAGAAATTAAAAAATAAAAAACAAATCGCAAACGGAGCACCGCTAGGGAACTAGGCAACGATATACATCCTTACTTAATATTATAAATGTGAATGTAATGTTTGTTTGTTACGCTTTCACTTAAAAAGACTTAGCCGATAATCATAAAACTTTGTACTTATATATTTGGAGGCATTGGAAGTAAGATAGGATATTTTTTATTGAAAAAAAATTTTTTTTCAATAAAAAAAAGCCCTCCACAAAACATAGGCGAAGTAGATGTAGTCTTGCTTGAGTAACTGGCAACGTAACAGATGGCGATGCACTCGCCACCTGTCACGTTGGCACCTTAAATATAACTCAGGCGGAAAGTAGTTGTTTGGGTTCTATCATCACACTTTTTCTACCCCTACGGGGATCCTTGTGGGAAGGCGTGAATATGTATACTTATCCTATCGCAAGCAATATTTCACGAGCACCAAATTTCGTAGCGTTATAAATTCTTCGGTCAAGAAATTGGTCGGTCCACAAGATATATGTTACGCTCGTCACGCCAAATACATACCTACTCAACATACGGGGATCCGCAATTTATGTCCGCAATATGTGGACCGATAGTCGCCCCCCTTTGTCCCTCACGAAATATGGGCTTTTGGTAAAATTATGCGTTACATGGCGGACCTTGTTTATATTGGTTAAAAAATTGTTCAATGCAAGACAACTGCAAATTAAAAGAAGTATGGCGCCACAGTTCCTCCATTCACAATTAGGGAACCCCGTCAGCAGAAATGCCTACACTAGACGGTTGAAGGCATTTGAGATGTGGTGCATGTTGGCACCTAAAATATATCTCTGGCGGAAAGTGGGTGTGTGCGTACTACTTAAATCCCTCTGCCTACCCCATTCGGGAACCCGTATGGGAAGGATAATAATAAAAAATAGTCATTTGTACTCACAAATATTCAGTGATCATTTCAGCGTGGGAAAATATTACAGGGAACACAAACATTTAAAAATAATTAAATGTTATAAATCGAATCTTGAGACTGGAAGACCACCATCTGGTCAGCTGTCACGCTAACAATAAAATATAATATCTTGACTCAAAAGTGGGTGTCATATAATCTATTTCTATCCTCTATTACTATTAGCCGTGGTGGCCGAGTGGTTCGAGCAGTTGCCTGCGACGCAAAGATCGCAAGTTCGAATCCCGACTGTACCAATGAGTTTTTCTGAACATAAGTACAGTGATTAGTCACACCACGAGCTTTACGGTGAAGGAAAACATCGAGAGGACACCTACATACGTCTGAGAAGAAATTCAAAAGGCGTATGTATAGTCGTGCTTGAGTAACGGCGATGGACTCGCCATCTGTCACGTTGGCACCTAATATACCCCTGGCGGAAAGTGGGTGTGTGGGTATTACCTATACACCTCTGCCTACCCCTTCGGGGACCCTTGTGGGAAGGCGTGAGGATATATTATTATTATTACTATTACCACTATTTCATCCAGTACCTACGCTATAGTACTAAGGTTATGTCCATAAACTATCATAGAGAAGGCACCGTATCGATGTGCTAAAAACTTCATATACATTATATCGTCCCAAATATTTGTCCCTGTTGCTTACCGGCGACCCGGCGATATATCTTAAGTAAAACTACCTAAGGTTGGTTCTCACTGTTCAAGTTTCGATCGAAAGAAATATCCTAGATGTAGACTTTTAGTTATATATATCGTCTTCCTCTGTGGTAAGGGTCGCCGAAGGGGTAGGCAGAGAGATATTTCCATCGGAGATATATTTTTGGTGTCAACGTGACAGATGGCCAGTCCATCGTTGTTTCTTAAGCACGACTATACCTACGTCTTTGAAGTTCTTCTCTAACGTATGTAGGTTTCCATACGATATTTTCCTTCACCTTAGTCTTACTGTACTCAAGCACTGTATTTATGCAGAAAAACTTCCACGCCTTTACATAGCCTACTTAGTTTTTTTTATAACATTTAAATGCGAGTAATAAATTTCTGAAATTCCTTTTTTAAATTAAACTAACAAGTGTGCAACTAGCCTAAGGATCAATCTTGAGAGTTAGTGATAAATGAAATAGAGCCTTTAAAGGGCCGGGAAAATGCCTCCACAATTTATATAGTATTTTATCAACAATTGATTTATTTCGTCGTAGTGCCCGCCGCTATTTCATTCGGTTCATTTATTTTTCCTCGTAAAAAAAAGGTTGTCATAAAATAATACATACATGAAGTAATAATTTTGCTTGGCACTTAGATGGCAAACGGGCACGAGCCCGTCTGATGGAAAGCGGTAACCGACGTCATCAAAATCTTTTCACAAAGCGGATACTGAATGAAGCCCCATTTACAAGTAATATAATAAAAGGAGAAATGTGTATATTTCGATGTTTGTAACTCAACACCCTTGAGCAGTTGAATAGATTTGAATAAAATTAGGCGAGGAGCCGTGTTATACGCAGAATAACATAACGGATTATGCTTTTTTATGCTGTGGGAACATGTGGTATTTATACTGTGTATAAGCTGATATATTTTTGTCACAGAAAAATATTTACATCACTACCGGAATTTACACTAACGAGAGTAGTCGTGGCCGTTCGGTACTAGTAGTGGCCCGCAACACAAAGATTACAAGCTCGAATCCCGATTGTATCAATGCCTTTTCCTAAACTTAAGAACAGTGGTACACACCAGGAGCTTTACAGCGAAGGCAAACATGGCTAGGATAACTGCATATGTTAAGAACAAATACAGTGATGGAACATATGGTGACAGATGGTGAGTCTACCGCCGTTTCTCATCACTCACTCTCATCATATAGACTGAATTTCTTCTCAACCTAAATATTTCCGGCCAATACAGGTTGTGTTACTATGCACCTCTGCCTTCCCCTTCGGAGACCCTTGTGGAAAAATGTGAAGATATATTATTGTACATTATGTATGTGTATTATGTACATACGTTCATAGTTCAAGTTCAAAGTATTATGTCAAAGTGCAATAATGCCACGCGTGTCTCTGAACTAGCGCCTCGCGACGAGCGCAAACACTCGATGTAAGAGCGCACTCGTTACTCGGCATTGCTAAAGGATTTCTATTTCACCGTGATGTAGCGTTACACTTCAAGATGTCGTTCTGAGTCCTGACCAGTCTGCGTTTGAGAAGTAATTCAAAGGCGTATGTAAACACCTTACAATTTTTAGTTTTTAGTATTTTGTTACCAGCATAACGCTGACTCCTTTCGGCATTGTTGACAAACCTTTGTGGTTTATTTATTTACAACGATCTAGATTTACTTAAATAATAAAATAATAATAATATATCCTCACGCCTTCTCACAAGGGTCCCCGAAGGGGTAGGCAGAGGTGCCTACTTAAATAGAATTTTTATGTAATCAGTTAAATAAAAATTAAAACCTGAAACCCTAAGGTCTAAGGCCAGGTTTTTATATATTTGCCAGAAATGTAGAACAACCTCCCTTTGGTTTGCCGAGTATTTTATAAATAGCACTTTTGGTGGCAAAAAAATTCGGTGAAAGTCGTCACGCATCATATGTACACAATTGCACACACTGCCGGTAATTTTACGAGATGGGTGCTTGTGACGCGCTCAATGACACTTGGGGTCATTTAGGGTCACTTGTGTTGAGATGTTGGACTTTTACAGTCCTTTAGCCCGAGGTCAAATTGAAATATGCTTCCAGGCATTGAGAATAGGAACTCAATTGGCTTGTGCAATGTCCTACAGTCATCCAGCTGCATTGTTTTCTTTATCTTGGAGAAGCATCGAGGGTAGGTACTGTAGTCACTGAACCAAAAAATTACAGAAACACAGAGTCCCTCAAAGATTGCAAGTTCGAATGCCGACTGGACCAATGAGTTTTTCCAAGCTTAAGTACAGTGATTAGTCCCACTTCAACTTTTACGGTGAAGAAAAACGTCGAGAGGAAACCTGAATACTTAAGAGAAGAAATTCGAAATTCGAAAGGCGTGCGTGCGCGTTAGTCGTGCCTGAGCAACGGCGACGGACTCGCCATCTGTCACGTTGACACCTAAAAATATATCTCTGGCGGAAAGTGGGTGTGGGGGTACTACCTACACACCAATTATAAAATACATTAGAACTTAAATATAATATTAAATATTAGTATTGCGTTCCCAAGAAAACTACAAAGTACAATATAATAGGACTCCTAACGACTATAAAAATATATATTCTACATCAAGACCAATGACAAAATGTTCGCTGGGAAACTTCCGTAGTTGTTCCGAGAGCTAAGGAGATCGGAATCGGAATAATAGAATGTTTCACAGTTCCCCGAATGGCGTATAAAGCAAACTGGATCTCGATAGCGGACGCAAACATATTGTAACGGTCTAGCCAGGGTTAAAGGTGGACTTATATTGTATCCGTCACACCGACTTACACTTACACTTCTGGCGCAGCAGTAACCTATAAAAAAACAAATCAAAATCAACAATATTTTATTCAACGTGTCCCACATATACTTACTGCATCATAAATACAAAGACTTGTATAGTTGCTTGAGATAATGGCAAGTACAATATATGTCTCCTGCAAATAGTAGGTGTGTGGGTACTACCGATACAAGCTGCCTATCAAATCAGGGATCCTTGTGGGAAGGCCTAAAGAGAGAATATATAGAAATATACACTTTAAGCTTGCAGTCAATTACTGCTTTTTGGAATATATCAAGAGCATTTATGTATTCCTGGGGGTGACAGGGTTGGACAAATGCATCAGAACGCTCACGTATCATCCATGTAACGTTCCCTTAACGCTAGCACTACGTCTGAACTATTGACGCAGTTAAAGTCCTGTGGGAACTTATCTTTCCAGTTTTTGTTGAAAAATAATATTTCACAGATGGATGCTCGTGGTAAGTGCAGCAAGAGTTGATGTCTCCAACGCGTTCAGCATTTTATACGCAAGCTTTCCAAATATTTGGAATGCCATTTGTTCATTCAATAATTTTATTTGTTTTTTCTCGTATCGTAAGTGTCAGAGAAAGACCACGTTCCAACTACCTAAATCAAATCGATCGGACACTTAAGGACGGGAACGTCAAGAGAACTCGAAACTAACGAGCACGTATGAAGAGATTGATGGATGTGGACGAAGCGTAAGATGTAGGTATGAAAGTCTAGAGAGAACTGGCGCTCTATTCTCTCTGCCTACCCCGTAAGGGAACACAAGGTTATTTAATTCTCTATCTATTTAAAAATAACTCTTGTATTTATAAAGTCTAAGAAGTCAATTTCAATAAGGTGTTCATCACATTAGTATTTGCCGTAGGATTCAAACTCGCGGCCCCAAGTTTCGTAACCACGCGTTGGGATGACGGCCGTCTTAAACACAATTAAAATGTTGAAATACGTGACGTTTCATTAGTGCGCCATGTTCTGTATCGCAGCGAGCGACACACGAATACTAGTAGTGCACGGCGGATATTTGAGAGCTGTAATTGATCAGTTCAGTTATTGAAAGCTGCGCAGATTTCCACGCTGCCCGCCTTCAACGAGGATGCTGTGTGGTAAGTTGTACGTAAAATATCTTACTATTATTGTTATTATTATCTTTATTTATTTATTATTTATACTATCTGCCTAGCCCGTTAGGGACTCGGCGTGATGTTATGATAATGATGATCTTATTCAATAGGGTTCTTATTACACATAAAATATATCTCTTGTGGAAAGTAGGTGTGTGGGTACTACCTATACACCTCTGCCTACCCGTTCGGGGACCCTTATGGGAAGGCGTGAGTACATATATAAAAATAATATAAACATAAATATATTCTCAGCCGTGAATTCGTTTGATACGCATTATTTGATTATGTTAAACGTACATATATACTTATCATCACGCCGAGTCCCTAACTGGGTAGGCAGAGAAAATAGAGCACCATTTCTCTCTAGACTTGCATACCTCTTTCGCTTTCTCCACATTGATCAGTCTCTTCATACATGCGCACCGGTTTATACATTAGTTTATAACTAAAACTAAAAACTAACATAGCCGTGGTGGCAGAGTGGTTCGAGCAGTTGCCTGCGATGCAAAGGTCGCAAGTTCGAATCCCGCCTGTACCAATGAGTTTTTCTGAACTTAAGTACAGTGATTAGTCACACCACGAGCTTTACGGTGAAGGAAACATCGAGAGGAAACCTGCATACGTCTGAGAAGAAATTTAAAGGCGTATGTATAGTCGTGCTTGAGTAACGGCGATGGACTCGCCATCTGTCACGTTGGCACCTAATATACCTCTGGCGGAAAGTGGGTGTGTGGGTATTACCTATACACCTCTGCCTACCCCTTCGGGGACCCTTGTGGGAAGGCGTGAGGATATATTATTATATTATTATTATAACTAAAACTAAAAGGCGTGCTCAACATTCTACAATATTGGGATCATTAAGATGATTCTGACTTATATTATTAATGGGCCGATATAAAATAATAGCATCGTATGATTGCCAGTAGCATACCATGCAGCTGCAGCGTGGACGCGGAGCTATTGAAAGTTTAATTAAAGCGAAACGAATAAGGTGTAATATTTCTCGCCTGCGATACGGCCGCGCTCTATCGAAATTACTAAAATAAAATATTTTCTACAATCAATTTTCACCTTTATTACCCTTTAACGTTTCCATTAAACAATGTCCCACTCGGTCTCATCTCCTTATTGCCAACAAGAAGGTGGAAGTGGAAGGGGAGCTTTGATTATTTTATTTTTATTTTCTTTATATTTTATACAACAAGAGTGGCAAACAGGCATACGGCCCACCTGATGGGAAACGGTTACCGCAGCCTATTTACGCTCACGATACCGAAGTATCACTTGCGTGTTGCCACTCTGTGTTCGGAGAGTTATAGTGTGTTGGCAGCATAAGATTTAATCGCTCTGCTTCCAACACATTGTAACAATCCTCCCCCCTCCCCAAGGAGCTCATTACTGGAAACCTTATTCACCACGTAGGAACACAGCACAATAAATTGTTTTATTTGGCTACGGACTTCTATAAGGTGGAGGTCCTGCCCCAGTCGGGCAGCTCCAAATTCGAACGGGAAACCCGTTATGCCGTACCTCTCTTAAATTATGGGAAAAACAGCAACATAATACACATTTCAACATCTTATAGGATTTGATGTAATTAGTTTGCAAACATTATTGTCTATCCCTTTACGCCTCACCAAGGGACTAGCAGAGATATCAGAAAATTATTTTCGACGGATATTTATTTTTCAATGTGATAGATGACAGGTCCATCCAGCGTTCCATACATATTATCACGCCGAGTCCGTCACGGGGTGAGCGGAGAGAGTAGAGCGCCAGCTCTCTCTAGACTTGCGAACCTTTTTCGCTTCGTGCACATTCATCAGTCTAGAAATACATACTTATACAAACATGTAATTTACTTTTCCTCTTGAAGTTTTCCGTCACCGCAAAACGTGGTGTGACCAATTACTGATTATGTATATGAACGACAAATATAATATAGCGTCGTGGTAAAAACGCGGTGCAAACTAGGGTGACCGGCTACCGTTCACCCCGTGTCTTAATGAGCTCTCCGCTCTTGTTGACTTGCAAGCAATTAAGTGACTCAAAGGACCGCGATGTAAACACCTAAAGTTGTCGAGATTACGTAAGAACCTATTTGTAGGCGAAGTTCGTTCTCTAGTATAACAACTAGAGATAATACATGGTTTACTTTTCAGCACTTCAGTCACGGAGATATACTAATTAGATGTTGATATTTAACCTTTGTATGCTTGAGTAACGGCGATGGACTCGCCATCTATCACGTTGGCACCTAATATACCTCTGGCGGAAAGTGGGTGTGTGGGTATTACCTATACACCTCTGCCTACCCCTTCGGTGACCCTTATGGGAATGCGTGAGTCAAAAAAAATCAAAAATCAAAATATTTTATTCAACGTATGGGACACAGGGAACACTTATTGAACGTCACATATTTAATATAGACTAAAGTTACCAAAGTTACCACCGTTTCCAAGAAAAAATACCTGCCAGGAGAAGAAACGGCGAAACAAACTCCCCGGTTTGCTTTTTTAACATTTGTTCCCTTTTACGTAGGGGTAGTTACATATATAAACTGTGTACAAGAGGAGCAATTCATTGCCATATACTATATATTATTATTATATAAAGGTTCTGTGTGTTCGATTAAATAACCATATCATATAATTCTCTATTACCCTGGCTATATGGACCTGCGAGCATGTATAAAGTGAGATTGATAAATATGGACGGAGGGAAAGAGGTGTGTAAGTGAGAGTAGACATTTACTCTCTCTATTTTCCCATATGAGACAGCGGGTTGTTGTATGTGAACTATGCGTATAAATCAAATCGTTTAGAAAATAATTACAATATATCTTAAAATTTTTTTTGCAACTTCACTTATTCCCACAAGCGAAACAACCCCGTTGGTACATAAGACTTTTGTATATCCTTTTACTTAGCAAAACTCCCGGAACTCACGCTACGAGAAACAATATAAAAAACCTTATACTTAGCGCTACTTGACTCTCGCTTTCCCACAAGAGTCCCCAAACACCACACCACCACCTACACACCCACTTTCCACCAGATATATATTTAGGTGCTAACTAGCGCTCCTTGATTGATGTAGAACATCTGTTAAGATAGCAACAGTTGTTGTATAAGCCACTGAGATTGCTTGCTTGCTATGTGAGAAAGAAAATCACAGAAGTACAGTCATATGCAAAAGTGTTTGGTGTAAATTTTATTGTAAAAGTAAAATGAAAGATAGCACTCATATTTCTACGTCATTGGCCCTCAACCGAATATAAATTTGAATAACCGTGGCACAGGATTTGTTCTTAATTTGAAATTCAAATTCCGTAACGGGAAAATGTAGCCTCACCGTGAAAACAGAAAAATGTACCCCATCCAAATATAATTAACATAAAAAATTGGTCTAAGTTAATACTTACTTTAGAATCTGTGCTATTTTACTTGAATTTCTCAGATTTTTGTTGAATTATGGTTCTTATTGATTTTATGAATGATATTTGTAAAGAGGGACTTAGCGGTTTTCGTAACGCGACAATCAGGCTTATAATCTTCTAATTCTATAAATGTTTAAATATACTTAAATTATTTTGTATCTTATTGAATTATTTCAAATATAATTATATTATGAATCCTATTACTAGTATATAATTTTATCAATAAGGTGGACAATGGCTTACACTCGCCTTACAATATTTACTTGAATAAAAAGTATCCAATATCGTTCAATAATACCTTATACCTTGGGATAGTTTCACACTGGACCTAGCCCCAAAGTAAGCAAAGCTTGTACTATGAGAACTAGAAAAAAATACATATTTATATATAAATATACCCATAAACACATAGGTTATCCTAGATTTAGGTACATGTACAGCAGTAATCGAACACGCGACCTTAAGCTTCGCAGTCAGACTCTGACCACTGACCCAGACGACGCTCAATAATATATCATAATATATAAATATATAAATAATATATCCTCACTCCTGCCCACAACGGTCCCCGAAGGGGTAGGCAGAGGTGTACAGGTAATACCCACACACCCACTTTCCGCCAGAGGTATATTAGGTGCCAACGTGACAGATGGCGAGTCCATCGCCGTTACTCCAGCACGACTATACATACGCATTTGAATTTCTTCTCAGACGTATGCAGGTTTCGTCTCGAAGTTTTCCTTCACTGTTAAGCTCGTGGTGTGACTAATTACTGTACTTAAGTTCAGAAAAACTCATTGGTACAGTCGGGATTCGAACTTGCGAACTTTGCGTCGCAGGCAACTGCTCGAACCACTCGGCCTCCACGGCTTATATATCATAAATAATGTAATAATCATTATCGTTGTTCCTATTGTACGCTGAAGAGATAATTGTCAAATGTCTATAATAGCGTTGCGGCCTCTAGCTAGTAGCTAGACATGTTAGTAGTTTCACTTGACAAGACAATCAGTGGTTTCAAACACGTCTGCTGCCTGCCCGAACGTATAAGATTCCATTATGTTTTTCTTCACCGTAACATCACCGCCAGGTATCTATCTAGTCTTTGAAATCCCATATTACTACGTCACAATATACAATGGCTCAACCCTTGCACATCGTTAAAAAAAAACCTACGAACACTGAAACTCGTTCGAGCAAAAGTTCCGAGACACAAAGCTTACAGCGAAACAAAACGAAAGCAGGTGTTTATCGTAACTTCTGCTCGGTATGTTTTTATCGATAGTGAGGTGTGGGTAGATGTTTATGCAAATGGGTGGCGTCAAGCGATTTACCCGCTTTATGGTGCGTCACTGCCCGTCGAAACATCTGTGGTACTCTGTATAGTAGGCTCATTGAGTCGTGGCTCTTGGAACTGATGTGGTGTCATTCGACACGATAAATAAATACCCAGTGTCAAACAAAACTTCACGTCTACTCAACATGCTTGGCTATTTATCGTACATAGCCAAGTACTATATAGCCGCAAACATGCCTTTCTTATGACTTTATTATGACGAATGATAGACTTCTTAAATTAGAATAAAACTTTTACTTTACAGTAGGGTAAGCTTTCTAATCAACAATCAAAAACAAATGTATATAGGTTAATTAAATTAAATAATGAAAATATAAATAGATGGTAAAAAATAAACAAATGTTTTTTTTTAATTTGCAGTTACCAATTCTCACTTCGGCAACTATACACGACGTCTGTGCACAAAACAGTGCTTCGTTTTGCGAAAACGTTCTTAGTTTTGTCATAATATACTTTAAGGTGCTTTTCGCTGCTAAATTGCCACTTTTTCTCTTTACTTACACCCACGCAAATGCACGTAAACCTCCTCTGACTTCAGCAAATCTGCAAGCACGTATTTATCATTTTAATTTTGCAGGAAAATATTATATATTTTCCAAACAATGAGTACCTTCCATCAAGTATTTTCTTTAAGTAAGATCTTATACATAAATATAATTAGTTTCCTTGTAGTCCGAGCAGAGCGCTACGCCGGCATTACTGCTACGCCGTAGTGCGGCGTTGCTACGCCGTTTAAGCGCATTTTAATATTGCTTTAGAACCTAGCTTCATTACGAAATAAATTTATGCGCAATCAAAATCGCATAATATTCCTTTAGAGTCGTTAACTGTGAGCATTCAAATAGACTCGTAATCCGGTTATTAAAGGGGAAAAGGTCCGGAAAAGGTCGTTACTACCTACACCATTCATATGTATAACAAATGTACTACAAACATACGGGAAGCTTTAAAAAAGGTTATTATTTAAATTTTACATATACATATACCTTGACGGATTCCTGTAGGGCTCCAGAAGAGGTTAGCAAAGGGGTGTAGTATTCACACAATCACTTTTAAAAACACGGATGTTTTATGCCTGCTACCGATACGAATATAGACTAATTTGATCAGTATCAATCGCGGATTAAGCCCAGTCTCCCCGAACGACTTGTTTATGCCCGTTCCGTTCGCACTGCTCTCAGCTGCGGCGGCTGTTTTTGAAATTCAAATTTTTTTCGTACAACCCTCAGCTATTATTCAAATTTATTTCGTGTTTCATAAAGACAGAGCACGAAACACGGCAACGTTAGTAATCACCACCCGTTGCCCTTGTTTGAAGTGCGAAATGGATTTTATCGAATTCCTTTTGATGAGATTATAATGTTCGTTTTGCGCATGAAAAATAACTCCAGCCTACACTTTGTGGGATTATCTGTTCATTCTATATTGTTCTATAGGTGGGCGTGATGGTACCGAGTGTGAATTGATGGAAATATTTTTCATTGTTTGAATCGAATCCGACTGCAAAAGAATTTTTAATCGTTTCTTCATTCCTTACTTGTTTTTTGCTTTTGGATTTGTTTTTGGTCTGTCTTAATTTCAGTCAAAAGGTTCTTATTTTATCTCGGCACATTTATTATTTTGTCTCGGCTCTAGTCAGAAGTGCTATGTTATCAGGCTGGGCTAAAGAAGGCGTAGAGGATAATTCCATTTAATTAACATTGCGCTAGCCATATAGTATATCTGACAATTAATTAATATATCTCTCGTAGAATGTGGCAGTTATTAGATGTGCTAATTTTATTGCTTTGATAGGAAATTGTACTACTTTATTCGGCTACTCTACTCTCTCTGCCCACCCCAGGAGGCACTCGTTGTGATATATGTAAATAAATGCAAACGATATTTTAGTTAAAATATTTTGTCTTATTTTCAAACACATGGTTTTATATGCGATACAATTTCAAATAGTAACAAACTTGTTTTGCTGGGTTATATTCCAGCGTCCAAATATAGGGTCCAAATATTTTAATTGTAATTCTACTATGTTTAATGAAAATCTGTATCGAAATTCATCGAACGTAACGTTACATAATAACAGCCTGAAAAACCTTTCATTTGGAGGTCTGCGCTTAAATCACAGGCAACACAAAATTGCCAGTTCGAATCCGGACTCCACCAATGAGTTTTGCGAACTTATGTGCAGTGATTAGTCACACCACAATCTTTGCGGTGAATTAAAACATCGAGAAAGAAAGAAAAGGAAATTCGGAAGCTGAAAAAAGGCGCTTATGTTTTAATCAAATCAAATCAAATCAAATAATTTATTTCGTGAACATAGAAAATAAGATGGTATTAAATGACACAGGTATAGGTGCTATGTTCCGCCGCTAGGCATACAAAATATTTAAATATAGACAATATTATTTATAACCCTATATTAAAAATAATTATTTAATATCGAGTTTATGCTACTACTCATATTATATATAAAAATAAACATATTGTTGAAAGTTTCCTTAAATTACCGCTCTATAATGTTTTCATATAACTTTCTTAAAATTATTAAAACTTATCAACTAGGTATTCATTAATGGTATAATATGCTTTCTCAACAAGTAAATTAAAAACTTTATTTTTAAATACTTTTATGTTTTGGCAATGTTTAATTTGCTTTGGGAGTTTATTGTATAGCTTTGGTGCCATTGCAAACACACTTTTATGTAGAAACGTGGTTTTAGTTTTAGTTAAGGAAAGCTCTGAACGACGTTGACTTGAAAATACTTGGAATAAGTGTATATTGGTTTTGATAAACATAATAATTTCATAAATGAAAAGTGACGGCAATGTTAATATTTTTAAAGATTGATAATGTGGTTTACACGTGTCTCTGTGTTTAATTTGACATATAGCTCGAATACATTTTTTAATCCTCAAATCAAGTAACGAGGCATAATATTTCTATTCTTGTGCCAAATGTTTAGCGAATATTGAAACGTGTATAAGTGATATAAGAAGAAACATTCATATTTATTGTATAAGTTAGTTTTTCTATGCACTACGGTCCGCTTTATAGCCTTATACGCTGGTGTTTTAATACTGCTTTGGCGCCGACAATAATTCACAGTTATGAAGTTTTTAATTTTTCTCTGTAGGTACGTGGCAATATAAGTCCTATTTTAATGTCTTGAAGAATGAAAAACGCATGATAAAACTACTCACGTGCTCTCATTACTCTAAGCTGACAGAAAAAGATTGTTCATATTAAAAGGAGATGTCACTTGACGCCCGGCAGACGGGAATCAATTAGCTCAGTAAATTATTTTAGGCACTTTTAGACAAGATAGGTAGGGCATAACGGGTTTCCCGTTCGAATTCGGAGCTGCCCGACTGGGGCAGGACCTCCACCTTACAGAAGTCCGTAGCCAAATAACTACATTTTTTGTGTTGTATTCCTACGCGGTGAATAAGGTTTCCAGTAATGAGCTCCTTGGGGAGGGGGGAGGATTGTTACATTGTGTTGGAAGCAGAGGGATTAAACCCATAATGCTGCCAACACACTATAACTCTCCGAACACAGAGTGGCAACGCGCAAGTGATACTTTAGTATCGTGAGCGTAAATAGGCTACGGTAACCGTTTCCCATCAGGTGGGCCGTATGCTTGTTTGCCACTCTTGTTGTATAAAAAAAAATTTTTTTTTTATTTAAAATATTTCACGTTTCCAGGTAATTTATTTATTGTAAATAAATACTTAAGAATAGGTTAAAATTTTCGCTCTTTACTGTATTCTTTGTATACTGCAAACATATTTATGTCTTATTATATCTTCTTCTATCTTATTCTATCTTATTGCTATTTGGTATCCAATGGTTCAAAATAATTTTATACAAAAGGCCATTTATTGTTGAAAATGAATAGTGCTTTTGACTTGCGAACTGTTTTCGCAACTATGCAACTTTATTACATTTAATATACGACGACCGTCTGGTCTAGTGGTTAGAGCTCCTGACTGCGAAACTTGAGGTCGCGGGTTTGAATCCCGCTTATGGCAGATATTTGTGTGATGAACACGAATATGTGTACCTTAGTCTTGGATGTCCTATGTATTTAAGTATATATCTATCTATTTAAGTAAAATTATCGTTGTCTAGTTACCATAACACAAGCTTTGCTTAATTTGGGAATAGGTCAATTTGTGTGGAATTGTCCCAGGTATTTATTATTTATTATTATTGTTAAAATATATAGAATATATATTTCCGGCGATTTATCCTTTTTAGGCTTTGAACGTTTCGTTTCCGTCACATGGCGTATAAACTGTCCTAAAACCTTTTGACTGGTCACGCGTTGCCCGGGCCCCTACGTGATCTTGTGAAATTCGGCCGTACATTACCGACGTTTTTATAGTGGTTCTATCATTATGCCTGTTGTTGGGTAAGGCAATAAATTAATCTAGATAAGGCTACGAAATACGGCTATAAGTTGTACGAGCATTTGTTTGACATGTCACTACTGAAGTTACAATATGACTATCCAAAAGAGTAGAGAAGGGAAGACAGGCGTGTTTACCTTCTTGGCGTTGTATAAATATCTATCTATAATTCAATGTATATTTTTAACAAATAATAATATATCTACACCGTAGAGCTGTGGTTGCCGACTGGTTTGAATAGTTGTCTGCGACACAAAGATTGCAAGTTCGATCCCGACTGCACCAATGAGTTTTTCTAAACTTAAGTACAGTGATTAGTCACACCACGAGCTTTAATGTGAGGGAAAACATCTAGAGAAAACCTGCATACGTGTGAGGAGATATTCAAATGCCAATGTATAGTTGGGCTTGAGTAACGGCGATGGACTCGCCATCTGTCACGTTGGCACCTAAAATGTATCTCTGGCGGAAAGTGGGTATGTGCCTGCCTTCCCCTTCGGAGACCCCTGTGGGCAGGCGTGAGGATAACTTTATTATTATTCATGAAGTTATTTGATAAATTTTATCGTATAAAATATATTTTATCTATATTACGCAAATAGTTGGGAGGTCCATTGCTCGCATTAGAAGTGATATATTGAACGTCGCATCAACTAACACTTTCCCGACATTTCTTATGGCTATTATCAAGTGACAAATGCGATGTACACAAAGAACCCCTCGTTATGTGATTGCGGCGTGTTAATAACGGGTTATCAGCCACTCGGGCCACTACACCACAATAAAAGAATTGACTTACTTTGTTAGGCCGTAAATCTGATGAAAAAGGGGTGTTACATTTCACGACTTTTTTTTAAGTTGTACATACTTGTGTCAGTCTACAGACGAATAGCTTTGCACAAGTCGATGATGTTACATACCGATAATCAACATGTAACAATTGTCACATTATTAAGTTTGATCAATCACCAATCTTCTTTATTTTGAATACATCCATATCATCACGCCGAGTCCCTAACGGGGTTGATAGAGTGAATAGAGCGCCAATTCTCTCTAGACTTTCATACTCCTTACGCTTCGTCCACGTTCATCAGTCTCTTCATAAATGCCTGCCGCTTTCAAGTACTCTCGACGTTCCCGCCTTTAAGTGTCCCATCGATTTGAACTAGGTAGTTGGATCGTGGTCTTTCTCAGACTCATCTTGCACACAATTGCACTTGTTTTTCTTAAATATATAATAAAACAATTGCAGTTCGTTAGGCTCGCAGACACTCAAGAATGGCACAACTGACTGTGATAGAACTTTGTGATAGAACTGTGATAGAATTTTCTTGGATTGGAGCGAAGCGATAGTCATATTTTTATTTGTCCTATTAAACGAAGCTGCGTATATTTTATATTAAGAGTACCTACTCGAAACTGTATGAAAGGATAAATGACTGTGGATAAAGCCTATCCCGTTAGGGGCTCTATGTATGTGTCTGGGAAATAATTTTATTTTTTTATTTTTTATACTTCAAGTGTGGCAAACAAGCATACGGCCCATCTGATGGGAAACGGTTACCGTAGCCTATTTACGCTCATGATACCGAAGTATCACTTGCGTGTTGCCACTCTGTGTTCGGAGAGTTATAGTGTGTTGGCAGCATAATGGGTTTAATCCCTCTGCTTCCAACACAATGTAACAATCCTCCCCCTCCCTAAGGAGCTCAATACTGGAAACCTTATTCACCGCGTAGGAACACAACACAAAAAATTGTGTTATTTGGCTACGGACTTCTATAAGTTGGAGGTCCTGCCCCAGTCGGGCAGCTCCGAATTCGAACGGGAAACCCGTTATGCCCTACCTCTCTTGATAATCGTATGCCAACCGCATCGTACCGGTGTCTTTTAATATAAAAGCCGCATTCACTCGCTGATTCAGCTCTTGGAACCGCGTGCGCTTTACGACGCGCCGCCGAATGTCTACGCGTTTATTTGAATCGCCATGGTATCTTAGGTACCTAAATACGGCCCTGCTCACTAAGGGTGCGATTACAGATCTTAAAGTGAGTAGTTTGTGTAAGGGGTGTATTTATGTACAGGTAGCTAGGATGGGAAAGTACAATCTTCAGTTATATTATGTACCTATTAATTCACAAAATACTCATCTCAACCACACACACACATATATACACCCACATACACAAACATACACACAAAATGCAATGAGTAAAAGAACTGTGGTGGCCCAGAGGTTCGAGTAGTAGCCCGCAACACAAAGATTGCAAGTTCGGTCCCGACTGCACCAATGAGTTTTTCTAAACTTAAGTACAGTGATTAGTCACACCACGAGCTTTAATGTGAAGGAAAACATTTAGAGGAAACCTGCATACGTCTCGTCATCTGTCACGTTGGCACCTGAAACATGTCTCTTGCGGAAAGTAGGTGTATGGGTACTATTTACACATCTCTGCCTACCCCTTCGGGGACCCTTTTAGGAAAGCGTGAAGGTATATAATATTCATTAATTGTAAACGGCGCTTAATTTGTATATCAATTTGTCCCCGAATATCTTTCACCAAAATACACGTATCGTTAATTTACGCGTGTAATAATTCTAACACAAGCTTAAATTATAGCTGTTGAACGGTTTAGTTAGCATGTAATTTCGTTGATATTTTGATTGGAATTGCTCATCAATATATTCATATTATGATAGAAACTAGCTGACATTAAATGGAAATTAATACATTAGTATATAGGCCAATAATAATTCGGAATATTGTGGAGAAGATTAATACTAAGAATGTTCTTTAACCAAGGTCCTAACAACTACAATAAGGGTCGCAGGCAGAGGTACTGAGGTACTGAGTACTATTATATTATTATTACTACTCTTGCAAGAATAAATTTTGTTTTTTTTCATGTGAAAAGCTTTCAAACCGAGTCAATGACGCCAAACGTGCGGTTTGTATATTTTTTACAGCGTTTCACTCGTACGTAGTCACAAACAGAATTACGAGGTGTTGCAACAGTCGTTATGACCCACAAAGCTTTCGTCAAAGCGCAAACGCTCTGTGTTTTTAGCTGCAATACAAACTATATTTTATAGCTAGTAATTGCATGCGAAACGCGCCACTCGTTTGGTCTAGCTTGTTTATAAATTGCATGTCCATAGTGTTGAAATTCCTTTGTGGATAATTGCGTTTTGGTGTTAATGAGATCAATTAACGCGGAATAACATTGTTAACTAAGTGGTAATAACGGTAAGAATGTTCTTTTAGTAGGTATGTCAGAGGAAGTATGAACATAGCTTGAATGCAGTTGAGATGCGATCTCTTCCAAAAATGTGCAGAGTAACGATATTAGATCGAATCCGCAATGAAGAGATTCGCAAATCAACTGGCGTGAATGAGGGCGTGATTGTAAAGATGAAGAAAGGCATGTTACGTTGGTTTGGACACATAGAAAGGATGAGTGAAGAAAGATTGATGAAACAGATATACAAAGCAAAAGTGTGTGCAAGAAGAGGCAGAGGAAGGCCACGTTCCAACTACCTGGATCAAATCGATCGGACGCTCAAGAACGGGAACGTTAAGAGTACTCGAAACCGACGAGCATGTATGAAGAGACTGTTGAATGTGGACGAAGCGAAAGAGGTATTAAGTCTGGAGAGAACTGGCGCTCTATACTCTCTGCCTACCCCGTTAGGGACTAGCGTGATGATATGTATGTATGTATGTATAGCTCCGTCTGTTGTAGGCTTTAATCTTTGCCACCGCTGCCTTTCATCTTGTTCTTTATCATATTCTATGTACTAAAAGTCAACATTAATAGTATTTACCACGTTTACCAAAACCACGGCCATAAATCAACTGGTAATGCTTTGGGTAGTGGGATGACAAATTCCGCTATGCATCATAATGCCGTGACACTATGCGGTTGGTTTATTACGCCACTAGTTAATGCTCGTGACTTCGCCCGTTGGAGATTCCAGGATTTTCAAGCCTTCCCACAACAGTCCCCGAACGGGTATACAGAGCTGTGTAGGTAGTGCCCACACACTCACTTTCCACGACCTTTTTTTCTTTGACGACCGTCTGGTCTAGTGGTTAGAGCTCCTGACTGCGAAACTTGAGGTTACGGGTTCGAATCCCACTGAGGGCAGATATTTGTGTGATGAACACGATTAATTGTACCTTAGTCTTGGATGTCCTATGTATATATGTATATATCTATCTATATAAGTAAATATATCTTTGTCTAGTTACCATAACACAAGCTTTGCTTAATTTGGGACTAGGTCAATTTGTGTGGAATTGTCATAAAAAAAAAAAACTGTCCGTGTATTGCAAGCGACTACTCGATCCACTCGGCGACCACAGCTTTTATTACACTTAGTGAGAGACTATTTTACAATAGGGACACCCCTAATTTTATTATCGTCGTTATAATATAATAACTTCAATATATTTTACGTCCATAGATATGTATGTATACTTGTGAGCTTTGGCCGTCTGCTGTGGGCAGTATATACGGCTATATAACTATACACATAAACGATTTTAGTGTCCGTCTGTGATGTCGTAAACCTAGCTTTTCCTTCCTAGTCTTATATATGTGATAGTAAAACTCAAAAACCCGTTTGAATTTTTACGGAACGGTAGTATTCCGTACCTTATCTCGCAGCTTAAACGGAAGTTTGATTCATACAGTTTGAAAGAGAATACGTCACAATAAAAATGGTAGAAAGTATTGGTACGTGTCGGTATAACGTTGGCAATGCGCGAGAGATATCCCTTGCGTTGCAGGCGTCTATAGGCGGCGGTAACCGCTTACCATCAGGCGGACCGCATGCTTCTGACAACTTAAAGATATAAAGAAAATATGTCCGTTTGAATTTTTATTATGGGTTTATAGTATATGTTTTGATACGGATAAGCATGTAATTACGTGCTCCGACGCAGGAGAAGGAGGAAAAAAAAATTACTTAAAGAATTTAATTAACAAAAGAAATAATTAAGATGACAATTAAAATCAGTAATGACATTTGAGTTTGGAATTGAAGCGAAGTCCAAGGTCGCATGGTCTCAGGTCCGCGGGGCTTCGTGTTGCAGATTCAGCGATTCCCTCGTTTAGTAATATTATATTCTACGAATGCATTCAATCGGCGCCTGATCCTAAGTCAGCTATGTTCCTGACGTAGGATGTAACACCTCCCCCCTTGGATCAGCGACTATTTCTTAAGATTTAAAGTAATAGAAAGACACATGGGAGTAAATATTTTATATTGGAAGCAAAACCTCTGGTCCAACCTGTATAATACATAATAATCTTTGACAATTGGTAGATACAACACACTAAACAAACAGTCCCTATGGGATATGGATGTGGTCTTCTGTAAGCCAGAAACGCTTCTGCAGAATCCTTTGACTTGCTTTGACCGAAAATCCTGTACTTAAACAACAATTAAATAGAATCTCTTATATAGGCGAAATTAAAATGAAATGAAACGATGAGCTTGTTTTGTCCTCTTTTATGGAAAAATAATAGTTAAAAAACACGCTTTTTATAGAAAACCGAACTAAAAATAGAAAATAAATTTTAAGAATAATATAAATGAATAATAGTGTGTATAAAAAAAAAATATTTTAAAAAAGTGTGGGATGCATGGTGTCAATAGTTATAAACATTTTATTGACAGATATGAGTAGAGTGATTATCATTTCGATAATATCTTAAAAAACACCCCACGCTTTTTTTTATATTTTTTTTATTCACACTATTATTAATTTTTATAATAGCCGTGGTGGCCGAGTGGTTCGAGCAGTTGCCTGCGACGCAAAGGTCGCAAGTTCGAATCCCGACTGTACCAATGAGTTTTTCTGAACTTAAGTACAGTGATTAGTCACACCACGAGCTGAACGGCGAAGGAAAACATCGAGAGGAAACCTGCATACGTCTGAGAAGAAATTCAAAGGCGTATGTATAGTCGTGCTGGAGTAACGGCGATGGACTCGCCATCTGTCACGTTGGCACCTAATATACCTCTGGCGGAAAGTGGGTGTCTGAATGTGAATGTCTTATCGCAGTTTAATGTTATCAGTTTGTCATTCGTGTATTATTGAAGTTTGCTTACGCAAATATGACCGCACGTTCATTAAATTACGCTTCATATAATTCGTGATCGCGTCCTGAATTACATGTATTTATTGATACATAATTAGTTCGGGTTTTTCTTCATGTATAATCACTGAATCAATTGATCGATATAATAATATAGAGCCTTACGGGAGACTAGTTACCTGTCACGTGGGCACATAGTCTCCGAAACAGTCTCAGGGTTTTATTATTATACCTTTGTCAACCCCTCTGACTTTGATATATGGGGAAGTTGGATGGCTAGTTTAGGGAATATAGTTCACAATGCCTTTCTACTCGTATATTATTGGCCGATAGATACGTTTTCTCAATACAAAAGCACCTCCTTCTATGCTTCGGCATTTTGATATTCTTCAAAGCGCTCCTTTGAATTTAAACGGTGTGTTAAAACAACGAATTCTTTTTATAAAACTCAGCTAAGTAACTTTGAACCTTCAAACCTCTATGACACAGTCCAATATACGAGTAGTATTGGTTTTTAAATTGGTTTCTTATTTGGCCCACGCGACCTTTGTATAGACAATCCCATTAAAGTTTCAACTTATTGTAAACATGTCTTTATGTGTACATATATTGAGTCTAATTTCGGTTTATTGTGAGCTCCACTTGCAAATGCTTATCACAACATCGTGGGTGGAATAGTAAAGTTATTTTAGTAAGAACTACGGGTATATTTGGGTCAAGATTGTAGATTCAAATCCTTTTCTGTAAAATTAATTGTTGTATAAAAATTTGCCACATCTTCAATCATAAATATATATTGTATAAGATAATTAAATAACACGCTAAATAAATATATTGAGGTAATTCCGCACAAATTGACATAGTCCCAAATTAATCAAAGCTTGTACTGTGGTAATTAGATAACGATATATATATATATATATTACTTATATATATATATATATATTACTTATATGTAGAGATATATAAACTCATAGGTTGTATATGACTAAGGTACCTACCAATACTCGTGTTCATCACATACATATCTGCCTTCAGCGCGAATCAAATCCGCGGCCTCAAGCTTCGCAGTCTCTATCCTGAGTTCTGACCACCAGACACCAGTACACCAGACTATCTTCATTAATAATTCAATCGTAAATGATACACGATACGCGATATTATAATAATATAATAATAATTTATTAGGTAAATGAGTACAACCTGAGTTTAACACGAGTAAAAACGAAAACTATAAAATCAATATTAATAAAATATTGGTACCTACCTTATTGTATGGCAGCGAATCCTGGGTATGTCAGAGGAAGTATGAAAATTGCTTGAATGTGGAAGTATGAACGAAGCGAAATAGGTGTATAGAGATGAGAATTCTAATGAGAATGGGCTTACTATCTCTTCCGACCCCTTGAGTGACTCGGCGTGATAGTATAATATATATCTCGATGTATGTTAACCGTCAGAAGATCACCTATAAAGATACTGTTTCTGTTCAAATGCTCCATTAAGAGTTAAGTCTAAGTGTAACGACGTAGAGGAACAACAGTCGTTGGGAATTATGTCTTGACGCTGGAATTCAAGGGAATATTTCGGTTCGTATGGCGGCGGTTTTCATTTACTAGAGTAAAGTAAACGAATTGAATTCAGCAACAAATTATTGCAGTTTTATGTCCCGACTATAGGTACTAGGAAAAAACATTGACACGAAATCTGCAAAAGTTTGAGAAGACATTCATAGACGTATGGTATAGTCGCGCTTGAGAAACGGCGATGGATTCGCCAACTGTCACATTGGCTCCTCAAGTATATCGCCGGCAAAGTATGTAGTCTATACACTACATATTTTAATATATGTGTGTCAAATCAATAGTATTTGGTTTATTTCTAAAATATGGGTGTTCTTTTGTTAAGTATCAATATTTACAGTATTATACATAAGTGAGCGCCATAATTTCCAACAATTTTAAATTCCACGCCGCATTCCTCTTACTTACACAGTCCCGTATGTTTTCA
>JACCPG010011130.1:0-17847 GCA_016069955.1 Drepana arcuata | reverse complement strand
CTCATAAGTATAGTAATGTTATTATTTTTTTTATTTATGGAGTAATTAGTTATTTATGCACTATGTAGTAAATGTTTTTGTGTACTGCAGCATCAACTATGTACTTAATAGTACTTTGAGTCATTTAAGTAAGATCGAATTTGTGTTAGTGGAGTTTATTATTGGGGGCTATTATTCCGTCCATGTATTGGTAATGACAGTAACTATTTAATATCTACCGAAGCTCCATCTAACCCGTTAACGGGCTTAAGGAAATTCTCTATAACCAAATTGATCAGCCAGTTAATTTCAATTTGGTATTAATTTATCTTATATATTGGTTTTGCTACCCATTGTATTCAAATTGACATAGTGTTTGCAATTAAATTTTGTTTGTTTGGTTTTAGAAAATGGAATTTAATCTTGATGGAATATTTAATTATACGTTGCTAGAACAGCAGCGTTGAAGAACATCGTATGAAAACCTAAATACTTTTGAGAAGACTTTTAAAGGTCTACCTACAATGGTATTAGTCATGCTGGAGCAACGGCGATGGACTTGCCCTCTGTCAAAATATTGTGTTATTACATCTCTGCTTTCAGTGATCTTTGTGAGAAGGCGTGAATATGTATAATATAAATTATGAATTATATTTTATATTAAAAATATATCTCCGCGTAAAAGTTAGTGTATGTTTACTACATACCTCTGCCTTCCCTTTTGTGGTAGATAGAGGTAGGTATATCAGAGTGTACAAAGCAAAGTTAGTCGTAATTACAAAAAATCTTCAGCTTAGAATCAAAGAGAAGACACAAATCGGTAAGTATATAAAAATGTATAACCATTTTGTGGATCAATGATGTCGAATCTTTTTTAAATATACATAGCTACATTCGTTGAATTCCTCCACTCATTTACTTGGTGAAGTCAAGGAACGCCAATGCTAATACCAAATGTTGGTGAAATAACTTCAAACGGCTAGGTTTTTGCTTCGAAGCCAAGACTCTGTATCCTATGTTGGCGTTGATATTGGCTTCTAATTCAGCCAACATGTAAGGTTTGGGAAAGCTTGGAGCATGGCGCTCGCATTGCCAAACTTCAGTTGTTACTGGCGAACGTGATCAGCGATCTATGCTGATGTCCGCATTAACCGGGAAAATTGCCTTGTTAAACGAAATTTTTCACATTTTATTATACTTAACCGTTCTAAAGATCGAGATTAGCTTTTTTATGCTTTTAATAGGAACTGTTCGGGGAATGTCGTAGTAAAAGAGAAAAATGAGGCGTTGTGATTAAGAGAAAAACTACTATAATACAGATATTGAATACACATACTGTAGATCAGCGTTGGGTATTGTCTATTTTTGTTTTAAAAATACGCCAAATGGAAGTGCATGGAACTTTATTACTTTAAAATTGAAATTTGCGTGATTTTGCTAGCAATATTTTTCTTTAAGAACTCTCTTTAAAATCTTTCCAGAAGCATTCTTAGGTAAACTCTCCAAAAAAAATATGTTTTTTACTCTTTTGTACTCAGCTACTCTGTCTGAGACAAACTTGTCTATTTCTTCCGATGTTGCTTTGTGGCCATCATTCAGGACTACAAAAGCGTTTGGTGCTTCACCCGTTTTTGGATCAGGTATACCTATAACTGCCGCATCTAATACACTGGGATGCTCTTTCAATACGCTTTCGAGTTCTGCTGGTGGTACTTGATAACCTTTTACCTGAAAATCAAAAACGTGGCGAATATTACAATTCCTCACGTACTTATAAATATGTTATTTACTTAGGGAAAGAGATTCGCATGTCTAGGAGCCAAACAGGTCTGCTGTCTTTTGACTCAATTGTCTGGAAACCTCATAGACACAGTCCAAGCATAGAATGTTAGTCAAATTTTATGAAACTATCATATCATAACTACTTCTACGCGTATATTTTAATACCTTGATAAGTTCTTTTATTCTGTCAGCAATAACGACTACACCACTTTCGTAAATTTTGGCCAAATCACCAGTTTTGAACCAACCATCTTCGGTAATTGAGTTCTTTGTAGCTTCAGGGTTATTTCTGTAACCTTTCATGACTTGAGGTCCTCGAATGTAAAGTTCACCGAGCTGCAGAAAAGAAAAAGTTTGAGATCAGGATTTTCGTACTTACTGGACCGTTTTGAAAATGTAAGTATTGTAGGGCATAGCGGATCATCCGTTTAAAATTTAAGTTCCATGACTGGAATAGTTCTTCCACTTTAAAGAAAGGTAGTAGTATAGAAGTATGCTTATGGGTGTTGTTGTATTTTTGAGGCACAGTTTTCAGAACCTCACATGGAAAGACTGACCACGAAGTAGGCAGTAGGGGCTCAGCCAGTTAAATCGTACTTTGACATATTTTCAGGTTTTACTTTTTACCTCGTTTGGCCCTAAGGTTTTTGAGTCAGAATCGCAAATTTTCAATTCAGTATTGGAGATAGCGTAGCCGGAAGAACTGTAGTAGGTTGATCCCGGCATCATTGCCGTTGCCAAGGGCGAAGTTTCTGTCAGTCCATAAAGCTGGAGAAAGGTTATCTTGTGCTGAAATTAAATTAATTATTGAGTTCCTATAAACATTTAAAAGCAGGGAGGGGCATTAAGTCACCGTGTCTGCTGAAACTCCTATTTCCCTCTGTACGCAAAAATGTCGTGGTGTTATATAAGACAATTGCAATGCAAACACTGCAAATCCAGACAGTATGGACTAGTGAAATGTATCACAAGGTAAGTGTTTATTTATTTACTTTGCTTAGTATATATATATATATATATATATATATATATTATAGCAATTGTGTATATTTCATCAGTTTTTTCCCTATTTCTTTCCTCTCTTCACATGGTTCATCATGGTTGCCTGGAAGAAATCGCATTTGCGATAAGGTCGCCTATTGTACCTATTACATGTTGTTATCTGTTTTTGTCATCCTCTTTGTTTTTATAGATATGTGTGTACAATAAAGAGTATTATCATTATTATTAAAAAGTGCAGTGGCTAATTATATCACAAGGTTTATGCTAAAGGAAAACTTTGCAACGAAAGCTGCATACGCTTGACAAGTTCAACGTATGCAATAAGCTCGAAAGACGGCGACAGACTGGCCATCTGTCACGATGGCACCTGAATATGTTTTAAAAGGAAATTGTTTCACCCCTACATCTTGTGGGTCTTCTACTTTATGGAAAAGCAACAAGATTTATGCTCTGTCTTAGTTACTTAGTACTTAGCCATTATATTTATACTATATTTTTTATTTCTTTCTGCATCAGCACAAACAATTTACTGAGCATTGCATTACAAGCTATGATGCCACGGGAAGAGTATTTTTTCGAGATTAAGTGCGATTTACTTGCAAATATTTCTGACAATGGATGTTTGAATGTTTGCTCTTCTGCTAGATTTAGTTTCAAAAAGACATAATTTATAACGAGGATAGTCACATTTTGATATTTGATTTAAGTTTATTTTGTTTTTTCGTTGTTTGTTGAATCTTTAACTTTCTTTTATAATAGTTTTTTATTATTTACCTTAGCTTTATCTAGTACTTTTTCAATATCTTTTCTGGGTAAGGGAGCAGCTCCACTTGTAATAGTTTTAACGTGCTCTAAATGTTCGTCCTTTATATCAGGATGCGTGGCCGCGAATAGAACTGAAAAAAACAATTGTAACATAATATTTTTAACCGTACTGTAATTGTAATAATCACGCTTTGTTTTAAGAGTCCCTATAGGTATAGAGTATCATCCACTTTGTGACACATCCACAGTGGTGAAGCTGTCACCGTCCTTAGCGTATACAGTAGAAGTAGTTTCAGGTTTCCTAATTTTGTTTTCCGTCACCGTAAAGCTAGTCGTGGGACAAGTCACTTAAAGGTACTAAAGTAATGTGGAATATTCCGTGAAAGACCCGTGACGACTATTCATATTTCTTATAAAATTTTTAGCAACCTAATAATTAATTAAAATAAATATCTAGTATAAAAATATCTAAAATATTTTCTAACTTTAAAATCGTATTTCAATAAAACATGATATAGAAATAAAACTTGTCGACTTACTCAGAGGCGGTACAGCATAGAACAGGCTAATTTTATGTTCCTTCATTGCTGGTAAAAACGTGTTCGGCTGGAATTTAGGAAGAGTTACTAATTTGGACCCTATTGACAGTGTATGAAGCATGACTATTGTAAGACCATAAATGTGATAGAATGGTAACAGTCCCAATACTGATTCTTGATAAGAATCTGAAAATAAATACAGAGTACTTATTAAAATAGTTGATCACATTCAATCCTTCGATATGACTTCTCAGACCTTTTTAATTTTTTTCAGGCGTAAGAGAGTTTCACCCTCTGTGTACCGAATTACTCTCCCTACTCAACATAGTATGCTCACTGCTCAGCAATATAAATAAATGATTTGTCAAACCACTATTCTACAAAATAGGATTATATCTACTTTTCAAGATTGATTGGTCATCTATACTTCTTAAACCTGTCGGTTACTGGATTTTTATACCTAAAATGGATTGTAATCGATCACTTAGTATAAAAAAATATATATATTCAAAGTAGTTAAATAAAGACGAAGAAATAATTAGCTAAGTTTTTATTTGAGATAAATTCTGCCTTCGATTAATGACAAACGAATAATGTTAGATTTGTTCTCATTTATTTCCGACCCTCAAATTCGAGGCCATTACAATGAGAAAAAGACAGCTAAAGAAATCAATACGGCATCACAATACATCGAGGACAAGGCTTAATTAAGATTCGCATCCCAAAGGGTATCTTCTTACTGAGATGAAAAAGTTAATCGTGGGCATACCTATAAGATCTCCAGATGATATAATGACAAATATCCCCACGGTATTACAAGACATATGATGTACCTGATTTGCTTGTAACGAAATGATAAGTGACTTTTATTTTGTATGTAACGAATAATAAATGTATTTACACATAACTTGTTTCTGTTGTAATATATTGTTGCTTACTATGTGATCATCGCCCATCCATTTTAATCTAAAATGTAATCAGTAAATTTATAATATCTACAAGAATGAACAATTTGCTTTTAAATAAGAACTGATATTTGAAATTGGTTCTCAGAAATTTGTAAATATTTCTATTTAAAATGCTGTAATTTCATGTTTTTTTCGATATACTGGTCAGTAAATTTACGCAGAGCTGATAGAAAGAAATGTTTTGATTTAATTTGACTTTGATTTGGGTCAATTAACTTCAAGTCTGGTTAATCTATAGCCTCGACTGTGCAGACAAAAAACAAGTGTTGTTTATCAAAACTTACCAGTGGTATCACTGTAATGCTTGACCCCTTCAACGTCTAATTGAAGGCAGTTAGTTACAATATTTCTATGTACTAACTCCACTCCTTTCGGCAGACCAGTAGTTCCACTAGAGTAAGGCAAAAAGGCGACATCTTCAGACTTTGTCTTAACTTCTTTCAACACACTTTGATCAACATCGTTGTTTAGTGCCAATTCTTGGAACGATATAGTTCCCGAAGGAAGTGTTTCATCAGCATTCTTTACTGCTATTATGGGAAGTTCCTTTTCTGCTAGTTTTAAAGCGTTCTTAAGTACTACAACTGTTTCCGGTGTGCCTATTACAATTTTCGGGTTCGATAAAGTTATTTGGCGCTGGACTTCATCTGAAATAATAAGTCTCATATTTTTGAGCTTAGGTCAAAAGAACAAGTATAAAAAACGTCTGTGAGGCTATAGAGCGCTCTCCTCTCTTTGCCTACCCCAAGTTGGGCTCGGCGTGATGATATGTATGAATAGGTCAATAATATAACAGTATTTATTTTGCGGCTTTAAGCATGAATTTCAAAGCAAAGATGAAGCTGCGTAGTCTTGTACTGTGATGTTTTGACTTTTTTCATGCTTATCTTTGGCCAAATGAATAATATTATTTTTTTGCGTAGGATTATATACTCACAAGCAGTGTACATAGGGTTTACAGTCGTTACTTGTGCTCCAGCCTGCAATGCTCCGAATACTGCGAGGGCATATTCAGGTGAATTGGTCATCATGATACATACAACATCGCCATCTCGAATCTTTAGTTTCTTCCGCAGATTGGCTGCGAAACTTCTGGAATATTTGTGTAGTTGGTGGTATGTGTAGGAGCGGTTGGATACACCACATACCTAGAACGTTAATGAAAATTTTTATTCTATATATCTCTTTTAGACACATACTTGAAATTAAACATACATATAAAAATCAAAATCAAAATATTTTATTCAACGTAAGGGACACAGGGAACACTTATTGAACTTAATATAAACTAAAGTAACCACTTTATAAACTTAATTAAAAATACAATGTGGGAAGGACAAAATATGCTCGTCACACAAAATTAAATGCAGTCGACGAGCATCGAACTTTCGGGTTTATTTAAATTTAGTCAGGAGGAAGTCTGCATACATTTCAAAAGACATTAAATAACGTAAGTATCCATTGGCGTTTCTCAAGCACGACCATGCTTAAGAAACTGAGATCGGCTCGTCGTTTGCACGATTTGCTCCGATGTGTAGGAAAAGCGTGAAGATTTCTGATCTTTCAAGTCATACCAAAGCAGTTTTTTCCGACCATTTATGCAAGTTTTCCCAAATGTGTTCCGGTACGGTTTTCGTTGGAATAGCAATTTCCGGATGTGGTGACTTGACAATATTTTCCGGAGTCCATAAGCTTAACTTTCTCGAATTTACGGAAATATTTCTGTATGTCAAAAACAGCCTCGAGGACTTGGATACTGCGTTTACTGTCGCCATTTTCTGGAACATAAAATATTAATTATTGATATCATATGATATTATTCTATTACTGAGGCCTCTCGTGACAAGAGGACTGGAACATATGTCGCTCAAAGAAGCAGTGTTCGTCCAGTGATGCAATTATGCTTGTCTACTTGGCACGTTGCCGCGGGATAAGCGAATTGGGGCAAATATTTTATCCATTAGTAGCAACTGTTATTTGTAAACATTTTTAATGGTTATATTTATAATATATAATATATCCTCACGCCTTCCCACAAGGGTCCCCAAAGGGGTAGGCAGAGGTGTATAGGTAATACCCAACACCCACTTTCCGCCAGAGATATATTAGGTGCCAACGTGATAGATGGCGAGTCCATCGCCGTTACTCAAGCACGACTATACATACGCCTTTAAATTTCTTCTCACACGTCTGATGGTTTCCTCTCGATGTTTTCCTTCACCGTAAAACTCGTGACGAATCACTGTACTTAAGTTCAGAAAAACTCAATGGTACAGTCGGGTTTCGAAGTTACAATCTTTGTGTTGCAGGTAACTACTCGAACCACTCCGCCACCACGACTTGAAAATAATATGGTATAATAAGCAGGTTACTTCTATGATATAGGTATCTACACACGTCTGTTGTTCCTGTCACAATATTCAATAATAATGATAAATATAACGATATTGTAAGTCCACAGATCTAAAACGTATTGATTACGATCCAATAAAAAAACGTACAACTGATGATAAGATTAAAAATAATTCTTTCAAACTCATACAATCTTAAGTAGGCATCGACTGTATACTCATTAATTACCTAACAATATGTAACACGTTATCATTATACAGTAATATTCATAAACCAAAGATAGCAAAATTTTAAGTGACTTTATCTTTTGACTGGATAAGTTAAAGCCGACCGCAATTGAAAACATTTAATTAAATGTAACATATTCTAACATTGCAGGCACGCACGTTTATGTTCAGAGAGGTGTTGATACACCTCTGCCTACTCCTTCGGGGACTCTCGTGGGAAGGTTTGAAGATGTCCAGCTTAGGCATTCGCGCAAGTGGCGTGTCTACGTAATGTTAATACGCCTACTAACCTTCCAATACGCCTTAAGTGGTGCATGTATATCCCAACTTTACTAATATTATAAATGTGAATGTAAGTTTGTTTGTTACGCTTTCACGTAAAAACTTCTTAACCGATCATCATAAAACTTCGTACACATATTCTTGGAGGTACTAGAAGTAACATAGGATACATTTTATTGAAAAAATAATCATTTATACGACAGAAAAAAAGCAGTTTTACTGAAAATTGAAATGGTGTTTGTTGGCTTATACATAGAATTAAAACATAGACTACATTAAAATTCCGAAGAATCCAAAGTTATAATATTACAAAGGCAAAAATATGTATGTTGCTCATTCAAGGCATAGTGGCAGAAACGATTCTATCTAGAAAATATTTACCTACTTAAGCTACTTTTTCGAACTCCACCCAGGCGAAGCCGCGGGCATAAGCTAGTAATATTATAAATGCGAAAGTAACTCTGTTTGTCTGTCTGTTACCTTTTCACGCCTACACTACTGAACCGATTTAAATTAAATTTGGTACAGATATAGCCTAGAGCTTGAAGAAGGATATAGGCTACTTTTTAATGCGAAATCCGACAGACCTCTTTCGCTTCATTCATGACATTCGTCAGTTTCTTCATACATACATATTCTCGTAAGCATAATTAAAAAAAATACCTTGGGACAATTCCACACAAATTGACCTAGTCCCAAATTAAGCAAACTTGTGTTATGGTAACTAGGCAACGATATATTTTACTTATATAGATAGATATATACATAAATACATAGGACATCCAAGACTAAGGTACAAATACTCATGTTCATCACACAAATATCTGTCCTTAGCGGGATTCGAACCCGCGACGTCAAGCTTCGTCACTAGTTCTAACCACTAGACAAAATGGCCGTTTTTAGTTTTATTTACTTAAACATTTATAATGTATACATAATACGGGTTTTTTTATTCTATTTTGGGAAAATTTTCCACTAATTGACATAGTCCCAAATTTAGCAAAGCTTGTACCTCGACCTCAAGTTTCATAGTCAGGAGTTCTAACCACTAGACCAGACAACCGTCCGTCGTAACACTACTTACATTATATCATTAAATGTGTGCCTCTAAATACTACACAGTACGGCGAAGGTAGTAAATTCTATATATTTTTCATGCTTGTTGGTTCAGCAATTAAGGTTTTTGTTGCTAAAAATAATTACTCGCTCGGAAGCCGGAAAAGTAGAACGCTTGGAGGCGTCTTGATATCCTTTCGTCGTTTTTTCTTCCGGATATGGTTCCCTAATCAGGTCCTTAATTAATTAAGGTTCCATGTCTCAAATTGATTATTTTCTGCTTGGATGTTGCATCACTGCCGAAGAGCTGGCAACACTTTCCCGAGTGCGTGAATATATCATTCAATAGGCTCAGTTTCATGTAAATTATTTAAGCGTCTTCATAAGACCCCGTGTGTCCCGCCTACACTACTCGACAGAGAAGCAGGATGTCGAGGAGTATATCCTCCTGAAGTCCAAACTCTGTCTGAGGGACGAGCGGTTGGAGTCTCGCCATAACGTGAACTTTAATTCTTTTGTGGTAAGAGTTCCGACCGACCAGCTGTCGACCTTCACTCAGGAGGAATTTTGGCCGAAAGGTGGTCTTCCGGCGATTCAGAGGCCGGATACGCAACACCCCGATCCACACATCGACAACCTTACGTGTAAATTAATCTTAAGAATATTGTAATTGTTATTTATTGTATTTTATATTTAATTTTATATAGTATTATTGTATGTCTATGGGCCTCGTTGCCTGTAATAAATAAATAAATAAAAAAATAAATAAGAGCAGTATATTTCCTTCACTCTCCACTGGGAACCAAGGTCCAACAAGACAGATGGCGAGTGTATCGCCGTCTTTGAAATACGACCAAACCAACAAAAGACTGCTTGTCTTAAAACAAATGTATGCACATTTCGATACTCTCCTTCATTATAAAGCTAAAAAAACACTGTGCTTAGACATAAATCTTTAGTATGGACATTACCTACAAAACATAAACTTGCAAGGTGTTTCGTATTTCTGATGAGAGTGTATATAAGGCGTTACTAACATTCTTACAACTAAACATTGTGCTATGAATGTCAGTGTCACTCTGGTAGCATTATACATCATTATACATACATACATATAATCACGACTCTTTCCCGTAGGGGTAGGCAGAGACCACATCTTTCCACTTGCTACGATCCTCGCATACTTCTTTCGCTTCGTCCACTTTCATTATTCTCTTCATACATGCTCTTCGGCTTAGGGTACTCTTGACCTGACCTTTTTTCAAGACGTCCCTAATATGGTCTAGAAACTTCTTATTATCTTCAAATTCATGTTTGTGTGAGTTGATAAGAGTTCTTAGATTAACAAATTTATTTCAATCTCGCATATTTAATAGTGCGGTATATAAACTTTTGCCTTGTATATCTGTTTCGTCCATCTTTCTTCACTCATCCTTTCTATATGTCCAAACCAACGTAACATGCCTTTCTTCATACATATCTCTTTCCCTTCATCCACATTCATCAGCCTCTTCATACACGCTCGTCGGTTTCGAGTACTCTTAACGTTAAAAGTTATTTTAATATAATTTAGTTACCTGTTTATGTTTGTGGTTTCATCTGAATTTCATTTGGTCTCTAGTATAGTCTTAATGTTTTAGAGATCTTTTTCTTCACCGCAAAAGTCTGCGTGGTGATGAATCACTGTTCTTAAGTTTAGCATAAATTTACAGACCGTCGGGGTACGAACTAGCAGTTTTGATTTTGCAGGCGACTCACCAGTCTACTCGATCACCGCGGCTCATATTTGTAACTTTTGATAATGTAGTATCTATGATAGAATACAAAAAATACTTACTTGTTAACAATATTCGTGATCACTTCAAACAAAACAAAAAACGATGAGAAAAAACGCGTAATGTTAAATACTTTTTGAAATCTAACGAGGATAAAAAGAAACAAATTATATTTAAATATGGAATGCTAACTGTTCACAGATAAAGTTATCACAAAAAAAAACACTTTAGTATTCTGAATTTAAATTAGAACGTTGTTACGTATATTAATAGACGCAGTGATTATGTATACGTCGGCACTACGCACCTTACATAATAGCACTACACACAGATATTCCGATACGGCACGACAAACCGGTCGGTTCATTGATCAAGGTCCATTACACGTACACGTTCCTCGAAATACAAATTCCAATCAGGCGGTAGGTACTAAATAAAACTTGCCGTACTATATTAAAGTATTTGACTTTAATAATAATATAATTTATTCAGTAATAATATAATAATAAAATTTATTCAGTAAGAAAGTTTGATACCAGTTTGAACCAGAGTTTCCTTTTAAGCGTGTAATGCCTGTGTAAGGAGGCCCTGCTCTTCTTAAATTCTTAATAACATGATGAACTCACTAAAGTCTTTTGGTATATTAGTAAATAGTATTTGACTTGTATGCTAAAATTCTCAGCTTCGATGCCGTGGTCGTGAAAAGTGTGTCTGAAAGGGTAGGCAGAGGTGTGTCAACCTATTTCGTCATAGATAGGTATCAACGGATGACGAGACTATCATTAATACAGTCAGGATTCGAACTTGTAATGTAAACAAATAAAAAAAATAGAACCAGTATAGTATACAGTCAGAGTCTAGCGCCTTATAGTTTAAAACATTTTCCCGTACTCTATGAATTTGTTTGAGTTCGATATTTGAAGTCGTATAAAACAGCACTTCAGTTAACTTCTCGACAGTTAGGTAGTTTTCTAACTTGGAGGATATATCTAAAAACAGCTACGTTAACAATACACTGATGTATACAGCGCCTGCGTTTATAAAAATAACAATAAAAATATACGAAGCGAAAGAGTTATGTAAGTCTAGAGAAGACGCTCTTTCTCTGGGCTAGCCCAAATTTTTTTTATTAAAAAAAATTATATAGTCCCAAACAAACTCAAGAGTACTCGAAACCGACGAGCATGTCTGAAGAGACTGATGAATGTAGACGAAGCGAAAGAGGTATGTAAGTCTAGAGAGAACTGGCGCTATATATTATCTGCCTACACCGTTAGGGACTTGGCGTGATGATATGTATGTATGTATTAGCATGGTCCCAAATTAAGGAAAGCTTGTACCGTGGTAACTAGACAACGATATATGTATATATATATATATACTTATATAGATAAGTAATTACATAGGACACCCAAGACTAAGGTACTGATACTCGTCAGCCTCACAAATATCAGCGAAAATCAAACTCGCAACCTTTTTTTTTTTATACAACAAGAGTGCCAAACAAGCATACGGCCCATCTGTTGGGAAACGCTACCGTAGCCTATTTACGCTCACGATACCGAAGTATCACTTGCGCGTTGCCACTCTGTGTTCGGAGAGTTATAATGTGTTAGCAGCATAATGGGTTTAATCCCTCTGCTTCCAACACAATGTAACAATCCTCCCCCCTCCCCAAGGAGCTCATTACTGGAAACCTTATTCACCGCGTAGGAACACAACAAAAAATTGTGTTATTTGGCTACGTACTTCTGTAAGGTGGAGGTCCTGCCCCAGTCGGGCAGCTCCGAATTCGAACGGGAAACCCGTTATACCCTACCTCTCTTCCGTTATGCCCTACCTCTCTTCCGTTATGCCCTACCTCTCTTCTCTACCTCAAGTATTTGCAGGATATCTCACCACTAGACCAGACGACCGTCTATACATTAACGCCCAAGGTTGAATACTAACATCCTGAACTTAATTGATTACTAAACAAAAAAGAAATAAATTCATTAATCTTTTACATACAGAAAAACAACAACCTATTTGGTACAATATTAGCTAACCTTGTTACGACTATCAACATGAGACTCATGAAGCACAGTGTTAGTGTGTACAAAGTACATAACATAATACATATATATGGAATACATATACATGGAATACATATAAAAAAAGCCGTGGTGGCCGAGTGGTTCGAGCAGTTGCCTGCGACGCAAAGGTCGCAAGTTCGAATCCCTTAAGTACAGTGATTAGTCACACCACGACCTTCACGGTGAAGGAAAACATCGAGAGGAAACCTGCATACGTCTGAGAAAAAATTCAAAGGCGTATGTATAGTCGTGCTTGAGTAACGGCGATGGACTCGCCATCTGTCACGTTAGCACCTAATATACCTCTGACGGAAAGTGGGTGTGTGGGTATTACCTATACACTTCTGCCTACCCCTTCGGGGACCCTTGTGGGAAGGCGTGGGGATATATTATATTATATTAATATACATATATGAATGTAGTAAGCCGCGGATGCCGAGTGTTTCGAATAGTAACCTGCAGCACGAAGATTGCAAATTCGAATCTCTAATGGACAAATTATTTTCCGAAACTTAAGTGCAGTTGAAGCAAAAGGTCGAAAGGAAACCTGCATACGTTCGAGGAGTGATTCCAAGACGTATGTTTAGTCGTGCTTGAGTAACGGCGATGGACTCGCCATCTGTCACTGTAGTAAGGTGTTGTACGACCTTCAAACAGACAAAAATAGTACTTGCTCTTTTGAGTTAAGGCCGCGTGTCGGCTCATTATTTAACAATGGTAGTATTATCAGATAAACACTTCCTGCTATTATTTTTGGGTATAGTTCTGTATTGTTCAAGGTTACTGTAACATTATCATTGGTTACATTATGATATTATTTTCTCAAATTTAAACTTTACATTAAAAAGTAATATCGCCATAAGATACATAATTGGCTGGATTTATATTTTGGTACCAACTTGACAGATCAACAAACGAGTCACCGTTCAAGTCGTGTACAGATAGTACCATCTACGAAGACGTGCCCCACCAATTTCTAGTCGAGGGGGGTGCGGGGCGTATGATGATTCTATTAATTGTAGTGTGCGTGTGAACTCATAGGTAATCAGTGTGTACCGATAATACTCAAACATTAGTGGAAGGTTGCACACTTACACTATAAACTGTAAGGAAGAGTAGTGGGGCGCGTCTTGGTGGATGGCACTATCTATATCGTTCTGATTGCAGAACGCATTAAACCAGTAACTGAGAAAGATACATTTATTAGTGACGTTACATTCACGATGTGATTAGATTCTATGTCATATTGAGGTCACATGAGGTAGCACCCCATATGGCGTTCTTACATCACGAGCCCCACATTAAACTTCGATAACGTGAATCTATTTAGCATACACTTGACTGGTTCGATTATGACACCAAGTTAAGTCTATACGCTACATTTAACAATTGCCATTCGAAGATTCCGCCTCTAAAATGTATTTGAATTTGTGAGACTTTTAACATTGTCCCGAAATATTTTGACTTGAGAGCTAATGACCTCTGTTTTGAAAAGGCTTGGCGGAATAATGAGCAAAACAATAAGAGGGAAATCCCTTAGTCGGTTTAATAACGTCGTGAAATAAATGCCTTATCATTTCGCCTCCGTTTTAGATTGAGCTTGAATAATTTTAATTCAGCTTTTTAATGATCTTCGATGGATTTAGTATGGCGTGCCTGACTAACGGCGATGTACTAGGTATGTTTCACGATCGTACTTGGAAGCAGCACTTACAGAAAGTGCGTGTTATCACATCGCTCCTCAACTTTTTATTGGCTCTAAGTGGAAAGACGAGGGAAATAAAGCTCATTGTAGAAGGAACTATCCTTTGTTCATTCCGCGTGTTAATTTATAAGTATCCAAATTGGAGTACAAGTTTTTGATTCATACCATACGTTCACGTTGGCACCTAAAATATATATCTCTGGCGGAAAGTGGGTGTGTGGGTAGTACCTTTACACATCAGCCTAACCCTTCGGGGACCCTTGTGGGAAGGTGTGAGGATATATTATTATTATTTATATATACATTTTACAGCCTATACATTAATTAATTATACTTCGTTTCAAAATTTCATCAAACCGTCGAGCAATTTTTGCGTAAAGAAACGGTTTGACTAACTAATACTAGATTTTACATTTTATATATCTACGAGTATGTAGGAATGGCAGAAGTTTGAATGTTAATGCTCCTAAGCGCCTTGGCCCTGCTCAAAGCAAAATGTTCGTTTCAATCAACTCAGCTATCCATATAAATGTGATTATTCGGCAAGATGACCGGGTTGATTTTACTAATTATCTCCTTCAACTTTACCTAGTGAAGTTCAACCTGTCTGCGTGCTACACACACATTACAAACTGATGGAATAATTTGGGTTTATATCATATACCTAATTTCTCTTCACTTCTATGAATTTCTTCGCAAACTTAATACAGGTTTTCTATTCATTGTGTTCTTCACCGTAATGGTCGTGGAGTCACTCACTGTACTTAAGTACAGTGGGGATTCTGGAAGCGACTACTCGAGCCACTCGGCTGCCCCTACTCGATGACATAACAGTTAAAAGTAAAATACATAAGTAGAGGAGATACGAATGCGGTATAGACAAAATAACGTACAGACGTCAGAATTATTCGAGTAGTTCCTTGCATCGCAATATATGCAAGAGGAAACCTTAACAAGTATCAAAAGTAAATTAGTAGACGTATAGCCATACTTGAGTATCGGCGATGGACTCGCCACTTATCATGTTGACATTTAAATATGTTTCTTACGTGAGAGTGAGGACCTATATCAGTATAAAAATATAATAAACATTTATTAGTATATAAGTAATAACATATATAACCTAATATACATAATATATAACCTAATTATTAAAATAGGTTGAGGAATGAGGATGAGGAATGAGGTTTTCCCTGGAGAGTACAGCATGGAGTTCTTCAAGAAAGGTGTGAAAAGATTCCTGCAGGGTCGACAACGCGCGAGTGATACCCCTGGTGTTGCAAGCGTCCATAGGCGGCGGTAACCGCCTACCATCAGGCGGACCGCATGCTTGTTTGCCACCCAAGTGGTATAAAAAAATATATATATATATATATTCTTCTTATTTTTGCATCGGCTGTGTTACCAAAAAAAAACACAGCGTCGTTGTGTAATAAGTGCAAAATAAGCTATCGCGGTGAATTAATATTCTCCCTTAGTCCCACTACAGAATAAATTATGTTTTTGCGTAACGGATAACAAACTTGGTTTATCTGATAACTTAGTGTGTACTTGGAAAACTTTGGTTTCGCTGCGCCAAATATGATATAGAAGGTAGATAATTTGATTGCTAACGGAAATATGTGCAATCAGTGTTATTAGGAAACACGAATTGTTTGCATGTTGTGTTGGGAACTAAGCGCATGAAGCAAGAACGCTTCAAAAATTTCAGTTCTCTCGTTAATCGTAACTCGATCGTGGACGACTGCGCAATTATAATAATAAATATATCCTCATGCCTTTCCACAAGGTTCCCCGAAGGGGTAGGCAGAGGTTTATAGGTAGTAACCACACACCCACTTTCCGCCTGAGATATATTTTAGGTGCAAACGTGTCAGATGGCGAGTTCATCGCCGTTACTCAAGCACGCATATACATACGACTTTGAATTGCTTCTCAGACGTATGCAGGTTTCCTCTCGATGTTTACCTTCACCGCAAAACTCGTAATGTAGCTCAGAATTATTTGGTATAGTGGGAATTTGAACTTTTAATATCTATAAGGTGGTAAATATATTTCTATTCAATTGAGCCTCCTTTATTTCGTATAAAGTGGCTTGGAGGAGTAATTTTAACGAGTAAGACATGTTTTCCGCTCCTTGAGCTCCTGTAATAATCGAATGAGCAAGAAAAACGGCTCATGTCGTAACGATACTGTCGAAGTATTCATACACACAGTCTTCGCGATTGTATAACAACGATTTTGTTAAAAAAATATTTTACATCCTTAATTTTTATATGGATTATGTAAATGTAGAGGCGTGGTGCCCGAGTAGTTCGAGAAGAAGCATGAATCGTTAAGATTGCTTGTTCGAATCCCTACTAAGCTAATGGGTTTTTTTTTCAACGTATGTACAGTGATAATTCACACCATAAGCTAGACGGTGATGAAAAACACCGAGTGAGCTTCCTCTAGATGTTGAAGGGAAACATGCATACGTTTGAGAATAAATTCAAATACTTGAGGCAGCGATAGACTTAACATCTCTATCAAGTTGGCACCAAATTATAGCTCCGGCAAAAGGTGGATGTTGTTACACTCCTGCCTACCCCTTTGGATACCTATTTTCAAGCAAAAACTCACAGGCCGTCGGGGTTTGTACCGGTTTGGGGTTTGCATCGCAGGCGACTTCTCAAACCACTCGACCACCACGGCACGATAATTGGAATTATATGATCATAATTCTTTAACTAAATTTATTAAAACATTCTGAAGAGGTTTATTATTGTAATGCGAAGGTATTTGAAACATACGAAGCAAATTAGTTGCTGAAAATATTAATATCATAGAATACAAATTGAGACTCATTTATAATCCCAAAGTTAAATTCTTTGAATAGTAATTCGGTTCAACAATTTTATTATTCTAAATTTTAAGAATTTTGAAAATAAATACAATATTCATTTTCAAAATAACTATTGTAAAGAACTTACTTTTTTATATTTTATCTATAAGTAGTTAGTTATATAACTTTTTTTTTATATTATTAATTGGTGTTATTATTAATAACCCATCACTTAAATTTGGTATTACGGTCATAGTACGGACATAGTAATACATACATACATATTAACACGCCGAGTCCCTCGCGGGGGAGGCAGCCAGAGTAGAGCGCCAGTTCTCTTTAGCCATTCATTCCTCTTTCACTTCGTCCACATTCAGCAAATTCTTAGAAGCTAATGTTGATCAATTAAGTCATCTTCATAGCCTTAAATAAAGTGGAGGTCTCCTCTTTATTTATTACAAAATAGAAATATTTTGTAATAAATGTTAAAATTTATATATATATATATATATATAT
>JACCPG010011129.1:0-11873 GCA_016069955.1 Drepana arcuata | reverse complement strand
CTCTAATGAATATTCTTCATTAGAGAGGGTATATGTATCGATATTACGAATGGGTCTCCACCCTATAAAGAGATCTCCACTCAATGAAATGAGCCGCTTTGAAGGTTTCGATAGAATGTAAAAAAACAAACAATTCATTTTGGCAGCTCGTGTCACGGCACGGTACCCTAAATTTGGTCTTTAGCAAAAAAAGCCTGTAGGTAGGTAGGTACTCTACTGCATTGGAATTTCGAAAGAAGTTATATTATAATAATTTAAGTACCTTGTCTATTTGTTGCAAGCAAACAAGGACCCTTCTGAACCGTGAATTTTACATTACCTGGTAACAAATTGTATATGAACTCAATTGTAAATTCATCTTGAGATACTAAGATACTGACTTAGATACCTAGGCCATTAGGCCAGAATTTCATTTGCGCGCGATATCCGATTGCCATCTCTGCTGATCGCCATAAAGGAATATATTAATCTGGGTATTTATAACTTAAGACTGGGACCTAACGTTTTCTATTATGTTAGTGTAGTTATGTTTTCGACATTTTAGGATGTTCGAATTTCGTCCTATGTGAATACTAGTTAGAAAAAGATTATAAATAAAGTACTGCATAGCCGTACCTACCAACCTCCGTTGAGAATTCAAACAAAAAGCCACCTTTTCTAAATTCAAAAAGTAATAACCCGTTAATTTCCTAAACGGCCAACGTCCCTCGCCATCGCCAACTCGCCGCGTTCCATTCTGGAACACGTTTGAATTCGAAATTCATATTTGGAACGCTCGCAACCGGTCGCCCTTGTAATAGTTGGCCGGTGTTATCAAAGTACCATTTTATTGGGAGCTATGCTATAAAATAACGTCTTTCTTATTCTATAATCGTTAAGGTTCGATGCGGCAGTTGACACGGCTCATTTAAAACTGGCCGTAAGTCGTCGGCAAGTGCACTGCGAACGAAAATATACGACGCGTAGAGTTGTTTTGTCGCCTTATCACTTGGTTCAAAGAATAAATAAGGTTTGATTAGTTTTCATTGACCTATAACTTTTATTCTCAGTGGGACTCTCAGTTCTTATTACAATGTCTACACGCTTGCTTTACAAACAAAACAAAATGAAGTCTAAGATTTTATTTATTATATTAGTGCATTTAAACCTGCTTGTTACAAACTTGCTGAACCGAAGATAAAGCTAGTTTTTAAATATTCATGTAAATATCAGTGCTTTAAATAAACCATACTACATTTATACTCGCGATTTTGCTATCGACAAGGTTTAGCAGGAATAATAATTTTTTGGGTGATGGATTCGTAGGCGATCTAGCCTGTCTGTTTTCATTAGAGTCTATTTAGTCTATAGCGATGGCGTAGGGGGCCGCGCGGGACGGAGGCGGGCTCTCAGCGCGCCAACTTAAAAATGCCGCCGCAGAGCCTCCGAATCGATACGACGCGCGTCACGTGCCGTCGAGCGCAACCAATAGCTGCGCTCGGGTGGCAGCGGCGGGGGCCGAGGAAGGGGGGGAGGGCGCCGCTCTCCTCCTCCCGACCGCCAGTGCACGCAGAAACACCGCGGAAGGAGCACATACCGTGTGCGCTCTCGACCAACTCGAGTTTCACCGAAAAACCGGTCCGATGCATCGCCTTTGTGGTGCCATGTTATAGTGTGCAGTATAGCCATGAGTGCGTGGACGGAGGAAGTGTTGTCCTGGCGTGACGAGCGCCTCGGCCTAACCGAATTGTCGACTAACAGGAGAAAACTACGTAGTGCGCCGTACAGACTACATCGGCCCCATTTGCCAACGGTTCACGTGTCCGAGCCGCCCGCAGAGCCTCTGGGAACGCACATATCGAGGCTCTACCCGGAGTTGATGGCTCTGATCTTCGAGAGGTTGCCTGTTCGGGACAGGGGACGGGCGGCTCAGGTGTGTCGCGCGTGGAGGGACGCAGCTGATCGGAGGTCCGTATGGCGTGGAGTGGAGGCAGCGTTGCATCTGAGGCGGCCTGTTCCCGTGCTCTTTGCCTCACTGGCGCGGCGTGGAGTGCGGAGACTACAAGTGCTATCGCTAAGAAGGGGATTAAGAGACGCCGTCGCGGCACTACCGGGCTTGGAGTCGCTGTCACTCAGTGGGTGCTATAGTGTCACCGATGCAGCGCTGGCGAGTGCGTTCGCAGCCGAGTTACCAGCTCTAAGAAGACTAGACTTATCTCTATGTAAACAAGTAACAGACTCGTCCCTCGGAAGGATAGCGCAATCGTTGAAAAACCTAGAAGAGTTGGAATTAGGCGGATGTTCCAACGTGACGGATACAGGTCTGTTACTCATCGCGTGGGGTTTGAGGAAATTGCGACGTTTGAACCTGAGGTCGTGTTGGCATGTCAACGACATGGGTATAGCCCACCTGTGCGGAGGCGGCGAGGCGAGAGGCACTCCAGAGTTGGAGCATTTAGGATTACAAGATTGCCAAAGGTTGACGGACGAAGCGTTAAAACACGCGGCCACGGGCCTCCTCAAACTAGAATCTATAAACTTGTCATTCTGCGTCGCCGTGACGGACGCGGGACTAAGGCATTTGGCGAGGCTGCCTCTTTTAGAAGACATTAATTTACGAGCTTGCGACGGAGTGTCAGACGCGGGAGTGGCGTACTTAGCTGAGAGCGGAAGACTTAGAGCTCTAGATGTGTCTTTTTGCGACAAAGTGGGGGACGAGGCACTATCGCACGCCACTTTAGGCCTTTCGGGACTCCGTTCGCTGTCGCTAAGCGCTTGTAAGTTAACCGATGAAGGCTTAGAAAGGGTGGCCAGGCTGTCGCAGCTAGAAACGCTTAACATAGGGCAATGTACCCGAGTAACAGACAGGGGTCTGCGCGCATTGGGCGACGGACTTCGCAACCTAAAGGCAATAGATTTGTACGGATGTACCGGTATCACTCCTCAAGGGTTAGACTACATCGTGAAGTTGCCGCTGCTTAGTGTACTTAACCTCGGCCTGTGGCATGTACGGTGACCACACACACGCTAGTGTCAGTACGTTTGTGTGTGTGAGTGCGACGCCATGTTGGAGTGAAGGAGCGCCAAGGTTGTATACTGTGGACACTTATATAAAATGAATTAACCAATTTCTTTAAGATATTAATCCAATTGTTAGGAAATGGGGTTTCTTTCTGTTTTTTTAATGCTCCGTTTGATGTTACGTTGTTGTTGTGATACGTTGAGGTGTTTTTTTAAACTAAATTCATGTTTTAAGTGATTACTGTAGTGCCTTTTAGTTTTGTTTTTTGTTTCTTTAAGAAAGTTGCCCCGGTACCTAGTCGCAAACTGAAAATCCGATATTTTCGACATTAGGTACTGTATTTTTCAATGTCATGAGCTAAAAATTATGTCTTCGTCATTCTTAAAGGTCTGATTTACGATATATATACATAATTGCTCCATTAGTTAGGTAGATATTTAGCCATTCTTTAAATTTATTAATGTTTTTAATTCGACCTTGCACTACAAGTTAGGAAAGTATACAATTTGTTAAGCATTAAGGTTTTTGTAATTAGTTTTGTCGTGATGACGTCATCTGGGAGATACACAATGCTATAAGTCACAAACAAAATGGAACAAGCAAGCATTTGCTCTATGTTTGTCTCTGCATCATTTGCTACGAAAATTTAATTTCATTATAATGACAGCTAAATAAAAGCATAGTTTAAACGTTGATTATCTGACCTCATAAAAGAAATCGAGTCTAGATAATAGTAGTCTTTGGTCTAGATTGTCAATTCATTGAGTTTGATAGATAAGATATAGACTGGGTACAGATAACATCAGAACTGTTGATAAAAAAAGCAATTCACAATATAAGCACTTATCATTGACATTAAATTTAACTGGCGCTCTATACTCTCTGCCTACCCCGTTAGGGACTCGGCGTGATGATATGATAATGATGATTAAATTAAACACGTTTTGGTTACATTCGATTCACTTTAGAAAAACATGTTTTCAGACCTCTGGTAAAAAATATGTACAAATAAAGGCCGAGCGGTTCGAGTAGTTGCCAATACAAAGATTGCAAGTTCGAATCCCGACTGTTTGAAGTTATTCTGAAATGAAGTACCTATAAGTGATTAGTCACACCACGAGCTTTACGGTGAAGGAAAACATCGAGAGGAAACCTGCATACGTCTGAGAAGAAATTCATAGGCGTATGTATATTCGTGCTTGAGTAACAGCGATGGACTCGCCATCTGTCACGTTTAGCACCTTACCAGTGCTACCTAACAAGCATGCGGTCCGCCTGATGGTAAGCGGTTGCCGCTGCCTTGCAACAATTCGTTGGATTCACACAGAATACGTTTTAGTCGAGAAAAATAAGAAAATCAACCATAAAAATTGTACTGTACTCGAGTGAAATCGGCCAATTGAATAATCATAGAAATGTCCCCAATTTGATATTACCTCAGATTTTGTGGAGTCCCACAAAGGCATGCTTCTACTTTATATGTACTTATGTACATACTAAAGTATGGCAAGAAGTATTACTTAGTGATCCTTGAATGACGTCTTACGTCACAACCTCACATCCGATTATTCAATCATTCAATCATATTCGGCTCATGGATAGATGTCTGCCGTCCCAAGTCTGAGACACAGCTTAAAAATAAACTGTATAGGTTAAAAAATAGCCTACTTACCTTCAGAATCGCTCCTACGCAGGGCAATGCCCTTTATTAGTCAAACTGCATTGTTCTTTTCATATATTGTTCGTACCTGTAGTATTGATACTGCGTTCTTGCTTTATGGTCACAAAAGCATAAACAATATAAATTATGTTCATTTTGCTATGTTTTGTTTAGACAGCTGGCTTTATAAGATTTTATGGCATGCCTTGAAGCCCTAAAGTCATTACCTATATGTCACTGAAAGAACTATGAAACTTAGAGGTAGAAATGTTAATACTTTGACCAAGAATAACTTGCTCTATAAACATTTTGGTTTTATTTTATTTCTCATTATAATAAAATAATATATCCTCACGCCTTTCCCACAAGGGTCCCCGAAGGGGTAGGCAGAGGTGTATAGGTAATACCCACACACCCACTTTCCGCCAGAGGTATATCAGGTGCCAACGTGACAGATGGCGAGTCCATCGCCGTTACTCAAGCACGACTATACGCCTTTGAATTTCTTCTCAGACGTATGCAGGTTTCCACTCCCATGTTTTCCTTCACCGTAAAGCTCGTGGTGTGACTAATCACTGTACTTAAGGTTTAGAAAAACTCATTGGTACAGTCGGGATTCAAACTTGCGATTTTTTTGTCGCATGCAACTGGCTATCTAAAGCAAATATATAATATATTCAAATCGGATCAGTAGGTCTTTAGTTCAGTGCGTTCAACCAACAGACCCTACCACCTAATAATATTAGATTGATTATATTTTGAACTAGCTGTACCCGCGACTTGTCCGAGTGAAAAAAAAGTTTGTTTAGTTTCTAAAATAAAAGTTAAAATCCGGATTATCCGGAACAAACAGACAGGCATACTGACAAAATTTAAAAAAATATATATTCTTTTTATGAATCGTGTATACAGCCATACGCATTTGGTAAAAAGCGGTTATTACAAACAGACACTCCAATTTTCTTGATTTGTACAGATTTACATAGATTGCACCGTCATATCATTTTGGTTAGCATTATTATATATTAAAACTCCGTCAATTAGGAACAAACTCGTCTATTGTCCTATTCATAGAAGTTATATACATGTACAATGTCTTACGCAGTATCTGTCACGTGTAGGTAGAGAGAGTAGAGCGCCAGTTCGCTCTTGAGTTTCAGACCTTCGGTGGTTTTCTTCTATATCTTGGTCAGGGGCGTAGCTACTGCCCTATGAGCTGTATCAATAGTATGGGGCCTCCGGGCTACAGAGGCCCCTAACGTGTGTACGCAAACATTTTTAAAATATTATCCATAATGTCACTTAATCTCGTGCTTCCCGGGAAGAAAACCGTAATACCAGAGTTTTCACTTCAGAAATGTCAAAAGTATAAAAAGGCAAAAAAAGTGTATAGTTAATTTGAATTGTTTCGCTAGCTCAATATCCAAGAGCTAGTGATAACATAATCAATGATTATTTATTTTAATTTGATGCACTTTTGTTTCTTTTGTGAAAAATCTTTACCCTTAATTTGGGCCTTACTCATTTTGATACTAGGCCCTTCCCAGGCCCGCTACGTCACTGATTGATAACATGTATATTTACACACAATGTCATGACGTCATCTTCACACATATATTATATAGTACCGTGACTCAATGACTGACAGACAACACACAGCTTGAACTGTTAGTTAAAGTTTGTTGATTAGAGGAAGTAATTCTTATCACGAGGTCCTTATTCCACACGTCTTCCCACAAGGGTTCTCGAAGGTAGACGTGTATTGGTAGTACCCACACACCCATTTACCGCCAGAGATGTTAGGTGCCAACGTGATAGATGGCGAGTCCATCGCTGTTGCTCAAGCACGACTATACATACGCCTTTGAATTGCTTCTCAGACGTATACAAGTTTCCTCCCGATGTTTTCCTTCACCGTAAAGCGCGTGGTGTGACTAATCACTGGACTTAAGTCCTTTCCTAAGTTCCGTGAATAGAATTTAACATTTTGAGTTTTTAAATGGTTGGGATTTGAAAAACATTCCTTAAACCATGTTCAAAGAAGCAGGTAGATTTCATTTATAGGTTTCGTTTGTTTTTCGTAATGATATAAGTTTTAATACGGCAAGATATTACGTTAAGTGCATATTGTATATGTACTATTGTACTGGTATGTACTGGGTCTGCTAAAATTAGTTATTCTTCTACCAATCCACTAATAACTAGGATATGTATTCAGTATATACATACAAGCTTATGCCCGCGGCTTCGCCCGCTTGGAGTTTTCAGCAAAACGGTTTTTATCTGTCGTTAAAAATTTTCAATAAAAGTATCCTATGTTACTTCTTACACCTCCAAAAATGTGTGTACAAAGTTTTATGATGATCGGTTAAGTAGTTTTTACGTGAAAGCGTAACAAACAAACTTACATTCACATTTATAATATTAGTAAGGATATATATATATATAATAAAAAGAGGGTAGGATAACATGATGTTACTTATAAAGACTTGAAAAGAGCCGAGTGGTTTAAGTAGTTGCTGAAGTTTGCACGTTCGCATCACGACTGTACCAATGAGTTTTTCTGTACTTTAGTACAGTGATTAGACACAGTATAAGAAGGAATTCAAAGACGTAAGAATAGACTCGCTAACTGATCCGTTGCCACCCCTAATCTAGGTGTTTATTATGTCCTTAACGATCTAGATACATATCATCACGCCGAGGTGCTTTATGGGGCAGGCAGAGAGAGTACAGAGTCAGTTTTCTCTAGAGATACAGATTTCTCGCCACATGCACATTTAACAGCTATCTGCGGCTATTACTCACATTAAAGAAACTGAGAGAAGATAGATAGAACTGGCACTCTACTCTAACCTGCCATAAGTTTGATTTTGCTGACATTTTTAAACGGATTTTCATTAAAAACAAAAATAAGTCGTGTTACTCTGTAATAATGTAGCTTTCCGTAGGTAAAAGTTTTAAAAAATCCATAATATTATTATATATCCTCGCGCCTCCCCAAAATTCACCGAAGGGGTGGGCAGAGTATAGGTATTACAAGCAAAATCATTCCCGTTTATGATATAATATGTAAGTGTAGTCTTAAAATAGATTTTGTTAGGCAGGTTATAAGAAAACTCCGATTTTGATTTTAATATTGTCTCATTGAGTAAATCTATTTGTCATTTTTAAGGTTCTAAAATGTGTCACTTAAAAAACAAACTTTTCCGTAAATGTCATGTGTCATTTCATCATAAAGAAATACCTAGAGTTGTCAGTCTACTTATTCTTTAGTTTATGGGTAGCTGATAGATATTACGTCAGTGTAGTGTGAGAAACTAATACATAAGTTCATACAAAAAATTACGTACATATTCATACATTGACGACTTATCATAACATTAAGATGATTGAATTTCAATAAAGGTCTTATAATTGTCGCACAATAAATATCAGATTTTGAGAGTAAAATGAATGTTGACAAAATTGTTTTTGATATAGAGACCGTTTCATTATCATTGCTTTAAGAACAATTAACGTAATTGTTCTAATTGTTTAAACACACGTTTGGTCGCTTCCATGTATATATATACATCAGAGAAAAAAAAACAATATACTTTCGGATTAATATCGTACTCGAAACATAGTTTCGAGTACGATATTGAGTAAGAACATGAATGTGGATTTCACAGATATCGTAACATTTTATTAAAACTATATGTCATTATTATATCCTCACGCCTTACCACTAGGGTCGCTTAAGGGGTAGGCAGAGGTGTATCGGTAGTACCCACAAACTTTCCGCCAGATATATTTTATGTGCCAATGAATAATGATCATGATTTTAGGGTCAGCAACGCGCGAGTGATACCTCTGGTATTCCAGGTGTAAATAGGCGCCGGTAACCACTTACCATCAAGCGGAGCGCATGCTTGTGGTATAAAAAAAATAAGAAACTGAACTTATGAAGTGTATATCTCCCAGAATCCTAAGATCTCGCTTCTTATACGTAATTTTTGATATTATATTTTAAGTTTTTAATTACTTATTTCGATGTGATCAGTCGTGTAAGGTCGAATTGAAGGCGATAACGGTGTATACCTTTGCGATACGTTGTTTTGTACAAAACGAATGTAATTATAGGAAACAAGATACGAGAGTATAATAAAAGTCATCGTTTTAGTTAAAAATTACTTTTGACATTTCATTTCATCCCATTTCCCAAAGCTACCAAATTAATCCTACTTCCTGTTTTGCTCCTCAAACTTACCAAATTAGTTGATTCTATGCTCAGTTGTTTAAAATTAAAATAAATGTATCCTCGAATTCCGTATGAAATTTAAATGAAAATCTTGAAACAATTGTACGAAAATCAACCTAGTCCCATACTAAGCTCGTTAGTATTGTGGTAACTGGACTACGATATACATATATAGATAGGCTTAGACACAAATAGTCTTAGTCTTAAAACAGAGTTTTTACTGTGGGATCTGGCTAACAATATACATGTACAATACTTAGTAATATATATGTGGGAATAATAGGTTATTTTAAAAGATTTACCTTGCAACACTGCTTACCTTTATTAAAAAAAAAGAAATGTCAGTCGTTAGAAGCGAGTAACAGCGCTATCCATGTATTACTTTGCATGTTAAGTTTAATACAGTTTTAATTGTTTATTCGTTTGTTTTTCGACTACCATCCCCGCATAGACTAAGTAAAGCTTGTACATACATTGCCTATCTATATAAGATGGAGGCATCACTATTTAATTTTATCTACTTACTAGCTGTGCCCGCGACTTCGTCGTCGTGGACGGCATTTTTATCTTACGTAAAAAGTTTTTTTTCAATAAAAATTCCTATGTTCTTATCCTATGTTTAATCCTATGTTACTCCTAATACCTCTAAGAATATGTGTACAAAGTTTCGTGATGATCGGTTTAGTAGTTTTTACGTGAAAGCGTAACAAACAAACTTACATTCACATTTATAATATTAGTAAGGATTGGGGATTGAATAGTCTATGGGCTACCCTACGTTCAATTTTTCATTGAACTTGTGTATCTATGTACATACATATGTACATCCTTTTTACAATTAATCACTTAGTATACATTCATCGCACAAATAATGGGCCCCAGCGGGAAAAGAAGTTGTGACTTCAAGCTCCGCGGCCAGGAGCTGTGACCAGACGAACGACAAGCTGAAGAGATTACTATGTTACTGGTAAATGAGTCCGTCAGGACTGGTAGCTCGTCACGAACGCTCTTCTCTCTGCCTATCCCGTATGGGATTTGTAAGTATGTAAAAGTTACATCCTAATTTGCTCTGAATTGTTATAATAAATAATGAAAAATAATAAATACCTGGGACAATTCCACACAAATTGACCTAGTTGGGACTAGATCAATTTGCAATTAAGCGAAGCTTGTTTTATGGTAACTAGACAACGATATATTTACTTACATAGATAAATATATACATAAATACATAGAACATCCAAGAATGAGTTATTAATACCTTAATCTTGCATGTCCTATGTATATATTTACGACTACGAGTATTCACTCGTGTTCAACACACAAATATCTGCCCCCAGCGGGATTCGAACTCGCGACCTCAAGTCTCGCAGTCAGAAGCTCTAACCACTAGACCAGACGGTCGTCTAATAAATACTAGCTGTGATAAATAATCAGATTTTCATGATAGTTTATTTTTCTGGAATGGAACATGTCATATTCAATCCACCTAATAATCTTTGCAAAAGTTCACTCAATACCGTTCAGTAGTTTTTGCGTGAGAGAAGAACGAACATACTCAGATACTCACAAACTTCACCTTTATAAGACTAGCCTATACTTATATTATAAAGAGGAAAGTTTTGTATTTTTGTGTGTGTGTGTGTGTGTGTTTGTAACGAATAAACTCAAAAACTGCCGATTTAAAATATTCTTCCACCATCGGAAAGCTACATTCACCCTGAGTGACATAGGCTATATTTTATTTTATATAAAAATATTAGGTTATACCCACACACCCACTTTCCGCCAGAGGTATATTAGGTGCCAACGTGACAGATGGCGAGTCCATCGCCGTTACTCCAGCACGACTATACATACGCCTTTGAATTTCTTCTCAGACGTATGCAGGTTTCCTCTCGATGTTTTCCTTCACCGTAAAGCTCGTGGTGTGACTAATCATTGCCTACCTCTATCCATCAACCAATCTACACCTCTGCCTACCCCTTCGGGGACCCTTGTGGGAAGGCGTGAGGATATATAATATTATTATATATATATAAATATTATGTCCACCCGTACGAAGCCGGGACGGGCCGCTAGTAAGACAAGTAAATGGAATCTTGTCCCAAATTGGTGTCACTCGGAAGGGTGCCAAGGAAGCTGGGAAGAGAATACAATTCGATTGAGAATTTTTCTACGTGATGTAGGTATATGAGTCACGGGGTACCAGAGTGAGGCAAGGTAATAAATGTGATATATGCTGATGACTAACTAACATAAATATACTTATGTATACGACATACGTACATATACAATTGGGTATTAAGATTGGAAGCAAATAAGAAAATTGTAACCAAGAAGAATTATTTTTACCATATTTTCGCATTAAATCTGCTGTATAGATTAAGCTTATGTACAATTTAACTAATTTTATTTTTATTGTTTTATTAAAAGGCAGAAAAAACATAAAACCATGTTTCGGAGTGAATATTCACACCCTTTATTAATGTTTTCATTGTCTAAGCACACCTCTATGATAATTCAAAATGTCGTCTATGTCACTATATTGTCCATTCAAATGTATTCTATGTTTCGTCTATGTAATATAATGAATTCCACGCGACGCGTCGGACTGTATAAAACCATGAATCCTCCATTATAGTTATTTAGACTAATATTATGTATACATACATACATATCATCACGCCAAGTCCCTAACGGCGTAGGCAGAGAGAGAGCGCCAGTTCTCTCTAGACTTACATACCTCTTTCGCTTCGTCCACATTCATCAGTCTTTTCATACATGCTCGTCGGTTTCGAGTACTCTTAACGTTCCCATCCTTCAGAGTCCGATCTATTAGATCCAGGTAGTTGGAACGTGGCCTTCCTCTGCCTCTTCTTGCTCTGAACCGCGTCAAAAGGCCCTAGCTGGTATCCAGGGGCTCCAGCCCACAGGTGGCAGCAGTACTCCATATGTGGCCGAATTTG
>JACCPG010011127.1:0-22822 GCA_016069955.1 Drepana arcuata | reverse complement strand
CTAGCTAAGAACTGGAAGAAGGACATAGGATACTTGCTTGAGACTTTTTATGCGGTTCCCGTCGTTCCCGTGTGACGTGACATAAAACGTGGTATAACAAAACGCAACTGACATGGAATAAATAACAAAACAACTCAGTCAAAATAAGTCACCAGTTCATTTTAAAAAAATGGTATAACAAAACGCAAATGACAGCTGAGCATATTCAAGCAAGCAAGTTCGCCGGGTCAGCTAGTATAGATAATGAAATGAAAAACATATATAACCATTGTGACAATAGTCATAACAGCAAAAGGCCTAATGGCAAAAGGCCTTGACCAAGGTATAGCACTCGTCAGATAGCTCAAAAGTTTTTTTTAAAAAGACCATGTTTAAATCTCACAATTCGAATAACTACCAAAAGTGAACCAACGAAACAAACGACACATTTGGAAAAGTATTAACGATTTAAAATACTTGTTTTCTCTACTAATACTACCACCACTAGTTGGTAGGGCTTGCGACATTTAACCCAGTGCTTGTGTTAGCAACTCTCCTAACCCAGCCTCCCACAAAAACGTATAAAACTTTAAAGCAATTCGCCCAACATGTAAAAATATTTTCTCTCGTGGAAGGGAAAAATTACATAGAATAATTCGATTGAAAATTTTAACACGTTTAAAAAAATTTTAATATTGAAATAACCAAATCACAATTCCAGAATATGTATACAAATTTTAGCTGATAAACAACTCAAAGTACATCCATTTTATAATAGATATCAATACATTCTTTAGTTTTCTAACCAAACCGACTGAAAACAAATGAACTCTACACTCAGATGCTGCAAAATAGAACACGACAAACCAAACCATCGAATTTTCACAAAACGCAACGCCATAATCAGCGTCCCAGACAGCTATTATAAGAACACTAAGATTTAATGCAACGACAAAAATAATTACGACCAGCGAACAAAAGCGCCCCGCATCACAATACCTCTCAAACCAGTTTTATTCCAGACCAAATGTTATGCGTTTGTAACATATGCAGTCATTCTCTAAAATAGAACTGTTTTGCATTCCAACAAAACAGATATTATGTGTGCGAAGAAACACACAGCGTTGGTTGAAGAAGCTGTCTCTAGATTTCGCCATTTTGCCAAATTAAATGGAATAACTCACCAAGTTTTCATGTTTTTATACTTCTCTCTCTTTCACTCGCAGTAGCGCGCGCCAAATTTGTCGTATCCTGGAGAGCGGTGTCAACTGTCACTCATAGAAGTCTTCAATATCCACCAGCAAGCCCTTGCTGCAACGCTGTGTGTTTCTTCGCACACATAATATCTGTTTTGTTGGAATGCAAAACAGTTCTATTATGTGTTCTCCAAAACACACAGCGTTGGTTGAAGACCTGTTTGTTATCTGCTGGTGAAAGAGAATCAGTATCTGATTGTAGACGCTATGTGATAAATTAATAAATTGAGATAAACTCAAATCCTCTGTTAAACAGAAAAACAACCAAGAGAGGATCTCTTGAAGTAATTATGCTATTTGCAAAACTTCTTACTTATTTTATGGAATAATGCTATGATGAAATTAATATCTTTTCAACAAAAGATAAGGTAATCTGAGCCAAACTGCTCCTGTTGAGAGAGAAGTAAAATTAATAATACTAGGATATCATTAAAATCTTAAATGAAATCAATATTGTAAAAATAACAAGTACTTAGCAGTGAAGTAACAGTAACAATATCATAATTAGAAAACATAAAAGTATGTGAGATAAATATTCACATATTAAATCTTCTTGAAAGATCTACCTGGGGACAGTATAAAAGCTTCATTGCTTTGTAAATGTTTTTTTTTTTTTTTTTTTTTTTTTTTATTTAACCAGGCTGCCTTCTATGCAGTTTCTAGAAGTGACTGCAGCCCTGATACTTCTCGAGGGAGCATCAATATTAAGCTCCTTGAATATCATCTTTGATTACAGCTCATCTTAATACAGCCAGCTATTGTAGTCCTTGTAGCGGTTGGTTTACCCACACTTGTTAAAGAGATTATCCAAATAGTCAGCAGCCTGACTGGACCTAGTCTTTCTTGTGTGGCATGTCTAAAACACCTGATATGTACAGGACATACATTGTGGTCAGGGTAAATCAGTTCCCTCCAGTCTTTAATGTGGGGTATACATTATCCCTCCACTTCCTTTAATCATATTATTATATTCTGAATTATGTTAACGACTAAGAATGTGCTTTCCAAATCCTTACTATCTAGAATAGAAACCTACTAAGTGAAGCATGCACTACATCTTTTATAAAGAAAATATTTTGTATCCTATACAGGAGTATTACTTGTTGTACTCTAACACAAGAAATTGGTGTTATACCAGTACCAATTATATGCTCTTAATATTTGCATAATGAAAATAATACATTAAATATGTATCTGATATATTATCTTCTCTTAAAATGGCACAGTAAATCAAATTACTGATCTATGTAGAATTATCATATTGTAGGCAAAGTTATTCTTAAGATATCTTCAAGAAATTTAGTTACCTAGATAGTGTTAGGGCTCTATGATTTATCTTATGTTACTGACACCTTGACACCTATTTTCTTAATTGGAGAAATTACTATGTAGTATCTCAAAAGTCCCTTGGGTAATTGTTACTAGCCCTGGGATACATTCTGATTGGTATAGACCTAACTATATACATATATAGCTTCCTGCATAGGTCCGTTTTTGATAACGATTCCTCGTAAGCTCTTGCTTTCATCGGGCAGTGTACACCGAATCCAATGAGGAGCAATCGATATTCTACCTGCCGTAATGAGACGGCATGGAATAAAGTTCGGCGGAGGAAAATAATTAGCCCAATTGAAACTGTCGCCTTGGACGGTACGCATCGCAAAAGCATGCCAAACCATCCGAGTGTCAATGACGTTACGTCGCACAACGGCCGACTACGTCCGGGACGCCCCACTTTCGAAATTTGGCCTCCGAGGCCTGGGGCAACAGGTGTCGTTCCGACACGGGTGTGTTCTGGTCAGAGGCGATAGGTTGGGAAAGCTCTTAAGTCCGTCTGGGACCCCCCTTGCTTAGAAGTATGGCCTTCGAGGCCTAGTAACCTAGGTGCCATTCCAACACGGCTTGATTTTGAGACTCCTTCATCTTTTTAACATGGCCCCCGAGACCAGGTAAAACAGATGTCATTTAAGGGCGGATCCGTTTCTTGAGAGGCGGTTTGCCTCTGTCACTTAATCTCATCAGTGAGATAGTCAGAGAGTGATGCCTAAGTGATCTGTTAACTCCAATAGTCTGGTAGTTAGGTCTAGGAGGACACTAGATTGAGTCCCGCATTAACCCTACAACACTCTAATAACATTTTGTTGCCCTCAAGGATCTGAGCATTCAAGAGAAGGCTCTGTATGCTTTGCTTGTCTTATTGCTCCAGACATAGCCAACTTCTCCCACCAGCTTAAATGCCAATAAACCTGATATAGCCAGGCTAATGAAAGCTAATGTTCATTCAGCTGAGCACTCCAGCCCATATCTGCTGTATATGTGGTATGAAAGTAAGTTATTGGTGACTTGTGTAGTGCAATAGCATTGTGATCTATGGCATCTTGCCAGCATCTCATCTTCTAGTACACAGGATAGGGTAATAATAGTATTTGTCTAGGTTTACCTTTGGTGACCAAGTACTCACCCTACTTCATTTGTAGTAATCAGATTGGTAAAGTCCGGCTTTATAAATTCTGCAACTGAGTTACTTAGGGACTTTCTTGAGATTTATGTGCCAGCTACGGGCTGCCAAAGGCTACAGTTTCTGAAAACTGGGAAACTAAATTGACGCTCTAGCGGCCAAGTAAAACATTATCTAAGTAAACATGTACCCGGCTTCCTTAACAGTACAATTCTGTTGCCAGGTAGTTCTTTTCTACTGCTATGAAGTCAGCAGCCTGACTGTCTGCTGCTGTCTCACTGATGTACTTCCCTTGGGTTGAATATGGACCCTTAATGCTATCTGCTTTCTTAAGTAAGAATAACTTAAATTTAGACAGGTATCATGTCTCTGTAAGATCTTTGCATTTTTAATAATGTTTTTGTCATTTCAGAGTACAGCTCTATTTAAAAACAAACTTGTCTCCCAACTCTATATCTTTATATATACATGTATATGTTTCTCTACTTTATATCTTTCCAAACAAACTTTGTTACAATATTGTATAAGAGTCTTGGTAAAGGGTATAAGACTTGCCATTATGACCTTCAGAATGAATTCATACTGAAACTCTTTGGTTGGCTTAAGAAGCGCAACCTTCCTGAAGTTCTAATTCAAAGTCAAAATGAAATCCCTTATGATCTGGACTAGAGTCAGCCTAGTCAGCATGTAAGCTCTATTGGGAAATGTTCCCCTTGACTTACAACTTCTAAATCCATTTAAATAGTATAGTGGAAAGTCATATCATTACTCTGTTCAAATCTCCGGAATTCCTTCTGGATCTTAGGTATTCCGGTACATTTATGCATGTACATGTGTATACAATGATTGGATAAGGATCTTATCCCCCTCTGTCTATCTCTCTTTGGTTAACAGATATAATGAGCTTCTTACTGTTAATTCAAACATAAATATCATTACAGAAAATTCTCTTACTGGACAGGTAGAGAGAGTAGAGGGCCAGTTCTATTTTAAACTTCTTTTTTATCTTCACTAATTTCCACAAGAGTCTCAAAGGGGTAGGCAGAAGTGTGTAGCAAGAACCTGCTCACCCTCTTTCCTACAGATATGTATTTTATACCAATACCAATACCAATGTGACAGGTGGCAAGTACATTGCCATTACTTAAACCACAACTATACATACACCTTTGAATTTCTTCTCAAACATATGAAGGTTCCTCTCAATATTACCCTTCAACATAAATTGACTGATTGACGAATCACTGTACTTAAGCATGGACAAGCTAATTGGGACAGCTAGGATTTAAAATTGCAATCATTGTTGCAGGCAACTACTTGAACCATTCTGCCGACACAACTCTTTTATTTTCAATATACACTTTCCCTTAATCTTGTACCACATATTACCTCCATGGTATTATCATAATACAGTAAGAACACCTGGACAAAAGAATGTGGCAGCTTTCTCACAAATATTTACTAAGGGATAATTTCTTGTAGATTTGCTGCTGCTCTACTTATACTTATAAATCTTACAAGACCTGCTATACTAAATCCTTTGCTCTAGTAGTATGTAGACCTTCTTGGCCGGAGTTAACACTGCTTCTGCAGATGCTAACTAATCCAAAGTATCTTGAATTAACATGAATCCTAATCTATTTTAAAATTGATTCATTTTAATAAGCCAGATTAAGATAGCAATCTTATTTGTCATAACGTATGCAATTTTTGCATACCGGAATGAGTAGTGTTAAAATGCTGCTAAGGTTGCTGTAGTAGTTACCAGCACTGGCAGAGTCAGAGAACTCAGACTTTTATTGTAGCCTATGATGAAGTTGACAATACTGTGGCAACTGTAATATATATCATGATATAAACTTTACCTGGTACCATCAGTTTTCGCTGCAATAATCGGAATCAGAATTTCTATGCGTAGATCGCTTTCTTTTCTTGGCTGTTAAAGCCGTTACCTCATCCTCCGAGGAAGAAAAACTCTTCTTATCCTCTTCACTCAGACTGAGAGAGGGGTCACCACGGTCAGAGACTATCCCGGAATACCGCTGGTCGATCATTTACCTGAGCACTGCAACGGCAGTAAGCTCGGTTTCGGTATTTATACAAACATTATTACCGAACTAACAATTACGCGCACACATAATAAAAAACTTTCAATCGAACTTCCACGACTATTATTTAAACATTTCCTGTAGTTTTAAGTGTATAACACTTATAATAACATAAATTTAGCTTACAAAACAAGATTTTGCATCCATTGGCGGCAAAATTTAAAGACGCTATGAGTGACAGTTGACACCGCGCTCCAGGATACGACAAATTTGGCGCGCGCTACTGCGAGTGAAAGAGAGAGAAGTATAAAAACATGAAAACTTGGTGAGTTATTCCATTTAATTTGGCAAAATGGCGAAATCTAGAGACAGCTTCTTCAACCAACGCTGTGTGTTTTGGAGAACACATAATATCTCATATCACTGGAGATATTGTACACGATTTTTCTGCACATCACAGCGTGTATATATGGTTATACTAAAACACTTTATGCACAAACTTACGGGTTAAATATTATCGCTTACCACAGCAAAAGTCTGTCTTCTCTTTTACTGTTTCAAAAAAAAATTTAAAAAATATGGAGACAATATTAGCACGTACATATATCTCAATGAAATCAGAAAAATATTGACAGATTTCGTAAAGTCAAATTAAGAACGTGCGCTTTTCAAAAATAAACTCGATGGCCAGTACTTGAAAATGGAAAGTAGGTCGATTGCAATTTTATTTTTCCCCTGAATTTGTACAAGGTGTCTACCATATTTTATTGTATCATATATTTTTGCTTTGTAAATGTTCTATTGATTTATATTATAGCACTAAAACCACCAATGCTACCAAGCATGCAGCCTGCTTGTCTGTAAGCGGCTACCGTCGCCAATTAATGATTTAGTTTTTTTCTTTATCTTTATCAGAATATTTTATAAAAACTTACACTTGAAATAATTTATTTAAAATATACGTTATTTTAATTTATATATATTATGTTTATAAAATTCGGATGTGTTAGGCTGTACAGCTTACGACATCAATGCTAACCAAAATTACCATATTCAAAAAAAATCAAAATAAATTTCCTAATAAAAAAAAAAAACTCGTCGAAGCGGCCAGTATGAACTGATTATGTAAATAAAGTTGAAGGTCAGTACTCCACCGAAACCCTACGTAATTGCCTCCGGTGATTTACACCCCGGGATTAAACACATTAGTGAAGATCTACGGATTTTGGCACTACCTTTGTAAGGTATAGAATGTGCTGACTCCAATCCTCCGAAATTGGTTTGCTAAATAGGATTCGTGAAATGGGCACATTTATTGAAATTCAATTGTGAGCAGACAATTTCCATAGACTAATTGATCTGCTACTCTAGGGTTTCACTTTGGGATTTGAATTTATAAAATAATAATAGATCCTCATGCCTTCCCGCAAGGTCTCCGAAGGGGCAGCAGAGGGCAGGGACCCATAAAATAATAATTTTAGGTGCCAACGTGACAGATGGCAAGTCCATCGCCGTTACTCAAGCACGACTATACATACGCCTTGGACTATACATGCAGCTTTCCTCTCGATGTTTATTATTAATTTATACAATATAGCTCTAAATATTAATATACCCGAACAAGCAAATTGTTAGGTTAATTTTCTTCTCATCTCATCTAAAATTTAAGTTTATACACACATGCAGTTAATTACTAAGATATATTGGTTTTTCGCAACACTTGCTCTAAGTTTCGCTTGCCTAAGTTTGGCTTCCATTCATTTACAAAACATTTGATGAAAATGTCTTTAAGCATGTGTGATTTTCCTCTAAGAGGGGTGGCGTACAGGCCTCAGTCAGTGTGGCTTCAGCCGTCGAGCTGGGCGGGTGTGCGTTTCGTATAAGCGTTTTTTTTCTAGCAAACTTTCGATTTACGTCAAAATTTCCTACTAAATATAATTATATCAGTGGACATATCGAATTAACTATTACTTAGTATATTATTATTTTTGGTGGAAGTGTGGATAATTAAAAAAAAAAGTGCGACATTTTTTTTATGATTAATTACTGTAATTATGTGGTGATGATTGTCAAGCAATTATTTTTCAAGTGTCGCACCAAAAATGGGACTCATGTTTTAGGTAATTATAAATAATTGATTTAACATATACGAACATATTTATAAACGTTTCTCCCACATTATTCATACTACTCGAGAGGTATGAGTTGTTGCCTGCAGCACAAATATTGCAAGTTCGAATCCCGCCTGTACCAATAATTTGTCACACCACGTGCTTAAGGAAAACACAAGCGGCTTGGAATCACTAAGTCTGAGGAGAGACTTTGCCTCCCTGTGTGTGTTCTACCGCTTGTATAACGGGGAGTGTTCAGCAGAATTGTTCGACATGATGCCCACTTCCGCCTTCTACCACCGCACCTCTCGCCATCGACGGGGAATTCATCCCCATACCTTGGAACCACAAAGGTCTCGCACTGTGCGCTTCCAAAGGAGTTTTCTTCCGCGAACGCTCAGGCTGTGGAATGAGCTCCCCGTTGAGGTTTTCCCTGGAGAGTACAGCATGGAGTTCTTCAAGAAGGGTGTGAAAAGATTCCTGCAAAGTCGGCAACGCGCGAGTGATACCCCTGGTGTTGCAAGCGTCCATAGGCGGCGGTAACCGCTTACCATCAGGCGGACCGCATACAAGTATGCGGTCCTTTTTTTTTTTATGCCACCTGGTATAAAAAAAAAAAGTGGTTTTTAGTCATGGATAGAGTAAATTAATCAGACACTCAAAAACGGGAACGTCAAGAGTAATCGAAACCGACGAGCAGGTATGAAGAAACTGATGAATGTGGACGAAGCGAAAGAGTTATGTAAGTCTAGAGACAACTGGCGCTCTATACTCTCTGCCTACCCCGTTGGGGACTCGGCTTGATGATATATGTAGATATGTATGAAACCGCAGGGCACAGCTAGTAAGAATTAATTTGGAAGTAGACATATATGGTTATAACGTAATAACGAGCTACAATGGAAAACCATTTAGTTGTCTATACATATATACAAACAAATAAAATTGGAGTGTCTGTTTGTAATATTAAAATAACCGCTTTTTACTAAATGCCTATGAATATATATTTAAAGCCGTCGTCAAAAGTAAACTAATTTAAAAGGCTTATTATAAAACATCAGATTATTTTAATGATGGCCATGCATGGCAATGAATTGCTCCTCTTGTACAGAGTTTATATATGTAACTACCCCTACGTAAAAGGGAACAAATGTTAAAAAAGCAAACCGGGGAGTTTGTTTCGTTTCTTCTCCTGGCAGGTATTTTTTCTTGGAAACGGTGGTAACTTTAGTTTATATTAAGTATATGACGTTCAATAAGTGTTCCCTGTGTCCCTTACGTTGAATAAAATATTTTGATTTTGATTTTTGATTTTGATTTTGGTACATATAGCAAAATAGCATTTTTTTTGTCTGTCTGTCTGTCTGTTTGTTCCAACTATTTATTTATTTATTGTTAACTATAACAATTTGACCAATTACAATAATTAACAATTTTTGCACATAAAAAAATAAAAAAAAACATAGATTACAAAATCGAGGTCACTCTCGCATACTAATCTCTGAAACGGCTGGACCGATTTTGACGGGACTTGTTGGCAGATAGCTGGTGTAGTAAGGAGTAACTTAGGCTACTTTTATTATAGAAACTAAACAAAAACTTTTTTGTTAAATTCCACACGGACGAAGTCACGGGCACAGCTATCTACAGCAGGGGCTATGATAGTAATGCCACAACCTCTTCAATATATTCTCATAGGCACAGAATTTAATCAGACGAATACCCCACCTGCCTTTAGCGGTATATCCCCGTCTGGTATGCTTATGGTTTAACGACACAATATAGTCTTCATCAACATTCCCCAATGGTCCAAAACCTTTTCTATTAACAAAACGCTGTTTAAGCTGTGTTCTTTATTCAAATATATTCATGACATGGATACTAGTGCTTTAGTCCCAGACGTCTTGAAATAATAACTTTTTATTTTCATAGGAATAAAGTTACATAAGCAGTCCAAATTATAGCAGAGCTTAGGTGGTTTACGTTATTTTTAACCGACTTCAAAGAAGGAGGATGTTATCATGTGTTATATTGTGTGAATACCTAATGAAGAAGTGAGTTGTTTGTTAACCTCGGAACATGAACTCCGATAGTCATGATATTTTTTAGACAAAGAGCGACTATAATAACAATAATATATTCTCATGCCTTCCCATAAGGGTCCCCGAAAGGGTATGCAGGGGTGTATAGGTAGTACCCACACACCCACATTCCACCTTCGAGCGAGTAAGAGCGAGTATAAAAATAATAAATGATATCGTAAATCGTTTACAACGGGGTCATAGTTATTGCCGTTTAACTTATATTAGAAACGCGGGTCAGTGCAGTCACTAAATGTAAACTGTCTGCACAAAATTAACCCTCAATTATTATCTAAAACCCGCAATACAATTCGTCATCAACGTTGATTAGACTTTATTAAAACAGCAAAAACTGTTCCAGACTTATTTTATTCCCTCCAAAAATAGCTCGTCAAAGTCCAGATTAAGAATAACGTATTTAATTTTTAATAAAACGCAATACAGCTCTCATATCACACAAGGTCGAAAAGGTTTTTATATCGAGAGCATTCTGCAAATAATATGCGACTTTTTTAGTATACATAATGTATCTTGTTCTAAATTCAAATTTAAACAAACACAAAATATTTGCTGTTCAAATAACAGACAGAAAAAAATTACTCTACAATGTTTTAGTAAATTCTAACTGGCCAGGCTTAATTTTTTACCCATAGCACTTGAAATAAATGGAAATGGAAACCATTCCACTAATAAAGCCGTGGTGTGACGGAATAGTTCGAGTTCGAATCCCGACTGTGCCAATGAATTTTTCTGAACTTAAGTATAGTGATAAGTCACACCACGAAGTTAACGGTAAAGGAAGTCAATTGGAAACCTGAAAAAAAAAATCAGTCGTGCTTGAGTAGTGACTTTGGAGTTACCATCCGTCACGTCGTCACCTACAATTAAAATATACTACCTATACTCCTCTGCCTACCCCTTCGGGGGCCCTTGTGAGAAGACCTGAATCATATACCTATAATAAATAAACAAATACCTCGGGACAAATCCACTTAAATTGACCTGGTCCTAAACTAAGCAAAGCTTTTACAATGGGAACTAGACAACGATATACGTAATTATATACATATAAATATCATCACGCCGAGTTCCTAACGGGGTAGGCAGAGAGTATAGAGCGCAAGTTCTCTCTAGACTACCTCTTTCGCTTCGTCCACATTCATCAGTCTTCATACATGCTCGTCAGTTTCGAGTACTCTTAACGTTCCCGTCCTTGAGAGTCCGATCTATTTGATCCAGGTAGTTGGAACGTGGCCTTCCTCTGCCTCTTCTTGCACACACTTTTGCTTTGTATATCTGTTTCGTCAATCTTTCTTCACTCATCCTTTCTAATATGTCCAAACCAACGTAACATGCCAACGTAATTATATAGATAATAATAATAATAATATATCCTCACGCCTTCCCACAAGGGTATTATATATATATACATATATATATACACATGGAACATCCAAGACTAAGGAACAAATACTCGTGTACATCACACAAATCTGCCATTACGTACATTAATTTAGTAGTAGTATTAAAAAGTACATTAATTCAAAAAGCTTATTATATGGCATGGCAATGAATTGCTCCTCTTGTACAGAGTTTGTATGTAACTTTAATCTTTTCTACCCCTACGTAAAAGGGAACAAATGTTAAAAAAGAAAACCGAGGAGTTTTATAATATAATATATCCTCACGCCTTCCCACAAGGGTCCCCGAAGGGGTAGGCAGAGGTGTATAGGTAATACCCACACACCCACTTTCCGCCAGAGGTATATTTGGTGCCAACGTGACAGATGGCGAGTCCATCGCCGATACTCAAGCACGACTATACATACGCCTTTGAATTTCTTCTCAGACGTATGCAGGTTTCCTCTCGATGTTTTCCTTCACCGTAAAGCTTGAGGTGTGACTAATCACTGTACTTAAGTTCAGAAAAACTCATTGGTACAGTCGGGATTCGAACTTGCGACCTTTGCGTCGCAGGCAACTGCTCGAACCACTCGGCCACCACGTCTGTAGGAGTTTGTTACGCCGTTCTTCTCCTGACATGTTTTTTTTCTTGAAAATTGTGGTAACTTTTGTTTTTATTTAGTATGTGACGTTCAATAAGTGTTCCCTGTGTCCCTTACGTTGAATAAAATATTTTGATTTTGATGAACGTAGATGAACCGAAATCTTCTGTCCCGATCGATTGTATGGCATAACTTTTTCCGCAGCTAATGTCATCGCCTTATGACAGCGTGAAAAGAAAATTATATTGTCCAGACTCTACCGCTTACAGGCCAGCTGTTAGTCTGGCGCTCTACTCAGTTTTACTACTCTAGTTGAGGATCTTGCCATACTAACGTTCGCCTACCCCGTCAGGAACTTGGCATAATAATATGTATATTTATGCAAATATTTCAACGTACTGTTGGGGTTTTGTTAACTTAAGGTCAGATATTTAAATACGACCCAGCTCAATAAATACGACCCGGTCGTATTCAACCGGCCGTCCGTGTTTTCATAAGCTTTTCGGGGCCAAATCTTTGTCCTAATTTATTTATCGATTTTACAAGCTTCCTAAATCTATAGCATACATACATATATATACGCCGTCCCTAACGAGATAGGCAGAGATAGTAGAACGCCAGTTCGCTTTAGAAATCTCTATCGCTTCGTCCACATCTATAAAGAAAGGAATTAAATAATTAGCAAGTTATTCCAAAACGATTTAAGTGCGAAAGTATTTAATGGTTATTTAGTCTGAAAAATAAATTTATACGGCTACCACTGTTATCACCATGCCAAAAATTCATCCAATTCCGTTCAGCCACTCTGGGGTGTTATAGTAACGAAAATCCTCACAAACTTTTGCATTTACATCATGTGACATAGTGACATGTGACATAGTGACATCCAGGAAGACGCGCCCCACTATTCTTCCTTACAGAGTAAGAGTGCAACCTCCCACTTGTTTGAGTATTATCAGTACACACTGATTACCTATGAGTACACGCACACTACATTTAATAGAGTCAGGTTATACTCCCCGCATCCCGCGACCCCTCGACGAGAAATTAGTGGGTCGCGTCTTCGTGGATGGCACTATCTATAATAGCATGATTCAATTCCAAGCACATGCAGATAAACCAATTTATTTGTCACAAAGAGGAAGACAATTGCCTAATTGATTGGGGACTCTAAGTCGGGACTTCGTTACAATTCCCGAAACTTAACCCACCTGGGGATAAGCTTGCGATAGGTTAAACCTATTATTGTTTACCGTTTACTATAAAGATATGGTGGTCGAGTGGTTCTAGTTGGTGACTGCGACACAAAGATCGCAAGTTCGAATCCCGACTGTACCAATGAGTTTTTCTGAACTTAAGTACAGTGACGAGTGTGACTTAACACTACGAACTTTGCGGTGAAGGAAAACATCGAGAAGAAATCTGCATATGTCTGTATAGTCGTGCTTGAGTAATGGCGACGGACTCACCATCTGTCACGTTGGCAGTTAAAATATATCTCTGGTGGAGAGTGGGTGTGTGGGTATTACCTATACACTTCTGCCTACACCTTCGGGGATCCTTGTGGGAAGGCGTGACCAAGGTGAAAACTTCACAAATTTCAGAATTAATTAAAATTACACGCCTGTGTACTACAGTCGACTGTGTACAGTGTGTATAGCCGACTATAAGTAAAAGCGATGGATCGCTATTTGACACCTACATATACGGAAAATGTAGTTGTTAAACTCTATTTGGACGTTATTTGTCAATGCGTTATTAATGCTAAATTAAAGAGAAGATATTCTTCATTGGAACTAAACCAAAACAGACCGAATAACTTTAACATAACCTACAAATCGTCAATAGCATCCTTACTAATATTATAAATGTGAATGTAAGTTTGTTTGTTACGCTTTCACGTAAAAACTACTTAACCAATCATCATGAAACTTTGTACACATATTCTTGAAGGTATCAGAAGTAACATGGGATCATTAAAAAAAAAACGATATATAAAAAAGCCATCCACGCCGACGAAGTCGCGGGCACAGCTAGTAAGCTATAAACTCTTAGTAAGACACGAAATTATTTTGTTATCATTGAACGTCCCTTGAAAATCACATTTGGGACTTTCGAAAAACAAAAGCCTGAGGTCTTTGAGGATAAAAGCAATTTGTTTTGGTGTGATGGATGGGCCTTGCGAAAACACCTTTTTACCAGGTGTGGAGGGTTTCTATATATGTTGATACTGACAATTTATGTATTTAATTATATATGTATATCTATATAAGAGCCGTGGTGGCCGAGTGGTTCGAGCAGTTGCCTGCAACGAAAAGGTCGCAAGTTCGAATCCCGACTGTACCAATGAGTTTTTCTGAACTTAAGTACAGTGATTAGTCAGACCACGAGCTCTACGGTGAAGGAAAACAACAAGAATAAACCTGCATACGACTGAGAAGAAATTCAAATGCGTATGTAGGTATAGTCGTGCTTGAGTAACGGCGATGGACTCACCATCTGTCACGTTGGCACCTAATATACCTCTGGCGGAAAGTGGGTGTGTGGGTATTACCTATACACCTCTGGCTACCCCTTCGGGGACCCATGTGGGAAGGCGTGAGGATATATTATATTATTATATATCTATATTATATATGTATACTACATATATATATATCCATGCCTTCCCAACAATCCTAGTCCGGGGACAAGAGTCACCAAAGCCCGATTAATGCACTCTATTTTTGCTGAAGATATGTATAAGTTTCGTCTAAATAGGTACTCACCGTTATACAAGCGGTCAATACACACCAAGCAGCAAAGTGCGGATATAAAGCATAGCTTTTGTGCCATAATGGCTTTACAAAGCCGTGGGCTAACGTCTGTCTTTATATACACCGTGTTAAGATGGAGCTATACAATTTACCAGAGGGCTCCAATAAACGACCGACAAAAGCACGTTTGGGTCATAAAATTGCTTTTGAAAGTAGATACCTTAAATTTCACGCCTCCTTTCTCACCCCTAATAATAAGTGTTTGCCATTCAGATCACTTCCGCGCTCTCCGCGAGGGGAGCAACTTTTGAACCGAAACTTCTTTCGACATTTGAGAACACGTATGGTGAATATTCACCATACGTGTTCTGTAATTGATACTCTTATGTAACTTTTGTTGAAATTTGATGCCTCAATAAGATGTTATTGAGTATTTCCTCTCCCTATTGAGACTTCGTAAATATAGAACGCGTAAAATGTATGTTATTTCAGACTATGTTCAAACTACATACGTACATATAATAATAGGCAGGGAGCTTAGAGCGCCAGTTCTCTCTTCTAGACTTACATACCTCTTAGGCTTCGTCCACATTCATCAGTCTCTTCACACATGCTCGTCGGTTTTGACTGACTACATAGAAATCGACTCGACTCAAAAATGGAAACGTCAATACCTCGAAACTGGCGAGATTGTATGAAGAGACTGATGAATGTTGATTAAGCGAAAGACCTGTGAGCTTACAGGGAACTGCTGCTACTCTATCTACAGGTTTATGAGGGTCTCAATGTGAAGATTATATATGCATGCAGGTATTTTAATTTACACGCCGGAAATATCAACAATGAGCAAATACGTTTGGGCATTATTAAGGATATATTTTAACAAGATGCTCTCATATCTTCCAACAAAGGTCTCTGGAGCTCGTTTTCTGTTAGCGCTCAAGCTATCCGATGTATGGCAATGACGTTGCTAGCAGAAATATTTTTTCGCAGCTTTTTAGCAGCGCAATGTCATTGTCCTACAAATTATAGATATTAAAACTGTGAGCACTTACGAAAAGGATTTTGTACAGAGCCACTGAAGATTAAGATCGAAGTTATCAAATCACACGTTTTAAAAAGTTAATCAATTCTAAGTGACACCACCCTAATATAAGAAACCGTATAGTCTGTCGCCCTCGTGATGTTTAAAGCAAAGTAGTGCGCGTCTGATTCCGAGACGTAATATTGAACGATTGTCGCTAATCATAGGGCGGCACGTACATGCACTTAGCTGTATTTGGAATAAAAACCTATTTTATTTCACCGAAATCATGACAGCTTTTTTCCCAAACGAAATAGTACGCGGTAAAAAGCCTTCATCCCGGCTGACATAGTTGGGGAAACGTCACCAAGCGCACTAGCCTGGAAAAAAATAGAAAAATCCGTGTCTGTGGCTATTCGCGCAACGGCTCCATTCTTTGTCACTAATTGGAAATGCCCAGAGAAACTCAAACGTTAGTTGATGCTAAATTGGATTTCTCTCTAAGTGCCATACTTTTGCAATAAATGGATACTAGGAAATTCGCAGAAATCGTGGGTGTAAATCCCATGCGGTAACATGAATTACATGGAATGCGACTTTCTAGGACATATCGTAGAATTGCAATGCACTATACTAAAACTCGATACATAGGTTTATTATTATTAACTACACACTCCCTGCAAGGTTTCCCTAAGGGGTGGGCCAAGATATAACACACATTTTTAGCGCAGAAATTATATGTAGGCACAAACGTACCTATATATTATTTACCAGACTTGTCTCCCTTTCTCCAGCACGAGTATGCAGGTTTACCCTCGATGTTTTTCCTAACCGCAAAGCTCGTAGTGTGATTAATCACTGTACTTATGTTCAAAACTAGGAACAGCTAGGATGCGAGCTTGCAATCTTTGCGTTGAAACGATTACTTGAACCACGCAGCAACCACAACCCTAATAAATACATATGTTTAGTGATCTATAACCGACTTTGTATTATTGCGTTTCAAAGGAAGCTGTTTGGGGCGCGTCGCTTGGATAGTTTCAATGTGTAAAGACGACCGTCTGGTCTAGTGGTTAGAGCTCCTCACTGCGAAACTTGAGGTCGCGGGTTCGAATCCCGCTGAGGGCAAATATTTGTGTGATGAACACGAATATTTGTACCTTAGTCTTGGATGTCCTATGTATTTAAGTATATTTCTATCTATATAAGTAAATATATCGTTGTCTAGTTACCATAACACAAGCTTTGCTTAATTTGGGACTAGGTCAATTTGTGTGGAATTGTCCCAGGTATTTATTATATTATTATTATTATATTATAAAGGAAATAAAATAAAATCAAAATCTTTTATTCAACGTAAGTGACACAGGGAACACTTATTGAACGTCACATACTAAATAAAAAACTAAAGTTACCACCGTTACCAAAAAAATAAGGTCAGGAGAACAAACGGCGATACAAACTCCCCGGTTTTCTTTTTTAACATTTGTTACCTTTTACGTAGAGGTAGAAAAGATTAAACTTACATATAAACTTTACAAGAGGAGTCATTCATTGCCATGCATGGCCATCATTCAAATAATCTAATGTTGTATAATAAGCTTTTTGAACCAATTTCCGATTTATGACAGTTTCAAATGGTAACGAAAAAGCGAATATTGCCCAATAAATGACTTGCTAGTTTTATGTAATATAGCCGTAGGTACATGGAGTACTTAGTAAAAGCTGTACATAAAATACTTAGATATTTTTTTTCCTCCACAATATTATTGAGTATAAAATACGAAATTTACGGTGAAGGAAAACATCGAGAGGAAAACCTGCATACGTCTGAGAAGAAATTCAAAAGGCGTATGTGCTTGAGTAGCTGCGCTGGACTCGCCATCTGTCACGTTGGCACCTAATATACCTCTGACGGAAAGTGGGTGTGTGTGGGTATTACCTATACACCTCTGCCTACCCCTTCGGGGACCCTTGTGGGAAGGCGTGAGGATAATAATATTGTTAGCATCAATACATCATAAGTGATATAACAATAGAGCGACAAAATCTTTGTGAAAAAATCGGAACGTTTTCAAATCCGCAGATACATGTCATTGTTGTAAGGTATTGCGATATATATATCTTGTTAACGATGCAGTCATTCCGAAACGAGATTGGATTTGTTGGCCGTAGGTTATGGACTGTATTGACTTTGCAGCGCGGAAAATGCACTTTTAACGGTGAAATATTATCAGGTATCAATATTGTGTCGCATCGCTAAGCATTGCTTTAGTTGCTGAAAATGAAAGCTTGCTGAAAATATTATACTCGTAATTAGCGTTCATATAATATGTAAAAAGCAGTAGTTGACGACACAAAGATCGCAAGTTTGGATGCCGACTGTTACGCCACGTACTTTTTGCCTCTTTAGTGGTATGTAATGAAATAAATTGAATAATTTATTCGCCAGAACACGGTTAGTTAAATAATTTGATGTTTAAATGTGTTGATAGAGATTGAATCGCGCGTTTGGCCACATAATACTGACATGTGAATTTTAGGTATAGATAATATATAGATAAGATACATAACACACGCCGAGTCCCTAACGGGGTAGGTAGAGGGTACAGAGCGCAAATTCCCTCTAGAATTACATACATCTTTTGCTTCGTCCACATTCATATGTATGAATTCACATATCATGCATACCTACCTCCTAACTGCAACTACAAAAACAATTATTTTAATATATACAAGAAGCCGTGGTGGCCGAGTAGTGCGATTAGTTGCCTGCGACACAAAGATCGCAAGTTAAAATCCCGATTGTACCAATGAGTTTTTCTGCACTTATGTAAAGTTATTAGTCACACCACGAGCTTTACGGTGAAGGAGAACACGAACAACGAAAGGAAACCTACATACGTCTGATAAGCAATTCAGAGGCGTATGTAAAGTCGTGCTTGAGTAACGGCGATAGACTCGCCATCTGTCACGTTGGCAAATAAAATATATCTATACACCTCTGCCTACCCCTCCCTAAGGGTCCCCCGCTTATGGGAAGGCGTGAGGATAAATATATATACACACACAGATAGACGCAACTTGATCCTGCAACTGTCAGACATCGCGACATTCCGTGCGAAAACTCCAGAACACTATCTGCACATGTGCTGTCTGAAAAGTTCTGCCGGGAAACATGTCTACATTTTTATTGGAATGTTCTGTTGGAGATATGTTTACGGACATGTCTGTTGCAACAAATTGTATACTTCGTTTCATTTTATTGGGACAGTGTTTCCTGTGTGGATTTTAAGGCTCATATTGCAGAGTAAAATTTTCATAACTAGCAATAAACCGAGAACGCGATAAAAAACCATCCAGCGCTGTGGATAGCCCACAAGCTAACCCGTCATTTTATTTAGATAATACCGCCTCTTCCTTGAGATGAAGAAGGCTGGCGACATTGCCCCGTTAAAACGTTCCCCCTTACTTAAGTACTAATGCTGTAACATAATAATATTCTTATTGAATATTGATGATCCAAATGATTTGAAAAGAGTAACCATGGAGTTTCTTGCCGGTTCTTCTTCATGGAAACGACCAACCCGAACCGTGCACCTTTTTCGATGTTTTAAAAGTGCCCATCGAGGCCTATGTGAAATAAAATATTTTGATTAAGATTTTTTGCCACGTCGTATGGCAATGCTGATCGGGTTAGCCACCCAGGGCGTAGAGAGATCCCAGGGAACTCCCTTCTATTGTGCGGGCGGCTAACGAACAACCATTTCATCCCATTATGACGCGCCTGGTCATCACTGCGGCATTCCACGCCTGGTCGTGATACTGCCAACAAACTGCAAACTGTTTCCTTATTGAGCCTGGTGACTTTACAACAAGATGCCATACCAGCCGAGAGCCCATTTGGCTGCGAGCTTCTGTATTTGAACGGGAAATACCGTTATGCCCTCCCTCCCTCCCTTAAACGCTTTAGTGTTTATATGTCTATAAAAAAATCGTAAACAATAAGATATCTCAGGGACCATTTCGTATTTTCATGAGCGATATTATTGGAGAGACAAAGGCGTGAAAAAGTCTTAATATACACTCGGGAATATAAAAGATTCCAGTAAAAAATAACTGCTATAAAGATAAGTTTTAAACGGTGAAGTTGAATGGACATTTGATTGGAATGGGGCGTTGGTTTTAATGCTGTGCTTTAGAAGATCATTCGCTCATTCAGAGACGATTAAAGCTCCCGCAGGTTTTAAGCAGTCTTTTTTTGACTTAATTATGTACGTTGACATTTTTAGATGACTATAAATTGACAATTCATGAGAGGTAGTAACACTTTCTGTCAGCCTGTAATATATATTGTATTCAAAAAATATCGACTGGATCAAATAATTATAAGAAGTTTATTATGTAAAACTAAATGGTATCTTAAAAACCTACAACCTTACAAAATTTAAAAATTTTTAGTATGTTTGTTCTTGTTCACGAAAAAACTACTGAATTGCATCATATGAAAATAAATATAGTTTTAGCTGTAATGTACAACGCGGTCACATTAACTTGACGCATGGCTTTGATGACGTCATTTTGGCGGTCAGGCACGGTGCGAAAAAAAAGCATGTAGCTAAATAAAACTATATTTTTTATTTTGGAGCATAGGTTTTATTTGTTAATCTTGCAATATGTTGCATCATGTAGTTTTTTATACAATATAGTTGAAAACTATTTTGTTTGTTTTAAAACACTTTCAACACAACATTTCTCCCTTCACTGTGTATAGATTTCCCCATGTTCAAAAATTAGTAGTAACAAAAACAGTCCAAACTTAAACAATAACGAAAACGTAACGAAATATCCAATAATAACGATAGCAACAGAAAACTAGTCAACATATCGACGCGCGTATCGGTAACAGAGATGCTAACCATACTGACGATTGCCGGGCGAGCTAAGGGAATGCGGGGGGAAGCGGGCGGGGCCTCGCATTCCAGCGATGCGTTAAGTTAATGTGACCGCGTTGTACTCGTAGGTATAAGTACGATACGTTTTAACCCATAAAAAGCCAGAATAAACCATATCCATGAAATCAAATTGAACGCGGGCGAAACCAGGGAATTACTTCAAAATTAAATCTTCAAGCCCTCCCACCCTCCACCTCCCACAAGGGCCTCACAAGAATTCCCATAGGGGTAAGCTAGCACAGAAACTTTTTATACTATATATATATAACTATTTAAGAGAGGTAGGGCATAACGGGTTTTCTCGTTCCAGTTTGGAGCTGCCCGACTGGGGCAGGACCTCCACCTTATAAAAGTCCGTAGCCAAATAATACAATTTATTGTGTTGTGTTCCTACGTGGTGAATAAGGTTTCCAGTAATGAGCTCCTTGGGGAGGGGGAGGATTGTTATATTGTGTTGGAAGCAGAGGGATTAAACCTTATGCTGCCAACACACTATAACACTCCGAACACAGAGTGGCAACATGCAAGTGATACTTCGGTATCGTGAGCGTAAATAGGCTACGGTAACCGTTTCCCATCAGGTGGGCCGTATGCTTGTTTGCCACTCTTGTTGTTTAAAAAAAAGACCTTGTTCACTCCACTAAAGAACACCGAAGAATGTTGAAGCCCAAATTATTATAAGAACATTCTTACTGCCGATAATTACAATTTCAAAGAGGCCATCGATCAACACAAAGCTACTGTTCATCTGAAAAAAGTATCCGCTTTTGGTTCCTCCAGTAGGCTTGAAAGATCACATCTTGATTGATGGCAAGGTACTCTAAAAGGTGAACCAAGAACAGTTTGGACAAACCAAAATCCCATTACTTATACTCAATCAATCAGAACCTCCACTTTTAATAGGCAGATGGATTTACCTAAGAAAAGCTGTCGGCGGGAAAACCTCTCGACTCTTCAAACTCGACCAAGATTAATATGTATTTTATTTCACATAGGCCTAGATGGGCACTTATAAAACTTCGCTAGCTACATAAACACCTCTGCCTACCCCTTGTGGGAAGACGTGAAGAAATTTATATAATTGGTACTTCGGTGCTAAGAGAAGATTTAGCTACTTTATGGGTTGTATTCAAAATTTTATGTCAATGCAATATAAGGTTTTATTAGCAACCATCATCGGTTATATGTCCATAAAATGTATTTGTTTGTGGATTGACTGATTTAATGTCGTACGCATCTTCCTATAAAATATTTTTAATACAGTTAATTCTATAATACAAAAAAATACGTATTAATACGTATTTTTTTCTTTTCCCTTCGATTAGCGCAACTGTCAGTGGTAAACAAAAAAATAATCTTATATCGATACTAATTAGCCACACCACAAGCTTAACGGTGAAGGAAAATATGGATACCTTTCAATTGCTTATCATTGCTTCTCAGCAATGATAAGCAATTGAAAGGTATCAATTCAAATATGTATAGTCGTGCTTAACTGCGATGGACTCGCCATCTATCACGTTGGCACCTAAAATATATCTTTACCGGAAAGTTGGGTGTGTGGGTAACCTACACATCTGCCTACCCTTTCCGGGGCCATTGTGGGAAGGCGTGAGGATATATTATTATTATATCTAAACTTTATTATACTATATAGAGACAGATCTGGTATGTTTGAACACGCTAATCTCGGGAACTATAACTACAATTTGAATAACTCTTTTTGTATTAGATAGCCCGGTTATTACGAAAGGCTATACATACATATATAGTTATGCTACTACTCAAGGGAACAGACACTGCAATTTAACGCGAGTACAACCCAGGAACACATCTGATACGTATACTATACATACCTTTCTTTTCATTCAGTGCATCGCAATTAAATGCCACAAGTCTTTGCTCCGTCGGATGTGTGTACAAACGCCTTCACAAAAGCCTTCGCTCAAAATTGTTTTACAGCGATTTGCCAAGAATGCAGTAACGAAGCGAGATACTAAAAAATAATAAAAGAAAAGAAAGCAGCGAAATGAAACCTTGAGTGCCGTATTTATGTCGCACTGTGGATTTGTCAGTGATATTTTAAAATTGCATTTTGGCAACACACTTTTGTGAAAAATATAATAACAATATTTCCAAAGCATAAAA
>JACCPG010011125.1:0-18019 GCA_016069955.1 Drepana arcuata | reverse complement strand
AATGTAGAACCAACCTCGGCAAGCACTCTCCGATTGTTAGAATGGCTAACGAATACAATGCCATTTCCATAAACTCTGAAGACATAGATATTTTTAATAATAATTTAAGGACTTTTAAAAAACATATTTACACAAATTTACATAAGCTAACCCGAACCTAAACTAAACTAAGCAACACCTTACTATGTAATGTATCCTTACGCAATATTTTATTTGTTATGTTATGTTAACGAAACGCATGTTGTGATTTCCTATAATTAAGGAAGCAATATTGATGTCACCACCTAAATAGTTATGTTGCATGTAATTTTGTATTCCTTGTTGGAAATCCAAGTTCATAAATAAATAAATAAATAAATAAATAAACCCTAACGCACGCCTCGCTATCACTATAGAGTGATTTCACGGCATGCAGTAGGGAACTCCTCATTCCATATCGAGGCAAAAGTTCCTTTCGTACGACTCTATCAAATGCCTTCTCTAAGTCGACGAAAGCGCAGAAAACCTTTCGGTTAATATCCAAAAACTTTTCCACGATTCCGCGAAATGAGAAGGTTTGATCCATACATCCTCTTCCTGGTCTAAATCCACCTTGGGATTCCCAGAGAAACCTTTCGGATCGCTCTTGTATTCTTATCGTCAGGATCTTCGTGTATACTTTACTAGCTAAGCTGACCAAGCTAATGGCTCTGTAGTTTGAGCAGTCCAATCGTGATCCCTTTCCTTTATAGAAAGGCACGATTACTGCTCGCCTCCAGTCGTCCGGAACATCACCCTTTTCCCAGCAAAGATTGCATAGAAAATAGATGACGTCCCAGACCGCTGGTCCACCGTACTTGATCATCTCAGCCGTAATCCCATCTATTCCCGCAGCTTTTCCACATTTCAGACTTCTTATCGCACTTACAATCTCTCCTATACTTATTTTATCCGGTATAGGATCCTCGATAGATTCTGTTGGAGGCAGCTCTATGAGTAGATCAGCAGCATCATCATCATACATATCTTTGTAGAATTCACTCCATCGCCTGAGGACGTCAGTTTTGTCAGTCAGTATGTCATTGTCTTTCGAAATAATCACATTCATCCTACTACTAGCTGTAACACAATTTCTGGACTTCTTAACTTCCCTCCAAAAAAGTTTTGCATTGTCCTTGAAATTATGCGACAGTTTTTCGTCTACAGTCATTTGGAACCTCTCACGCTTCTGAGCTATTATCTCTTTCGTACGATTTTTTTGCAGGCGGTATTTTTCTTTATCTTTTCTTTCATACTTCACTTGAGCTGGACATAGCCAAAATGTCTTGCCTTGCATCCTTCTTCTTTTTAACTTCTTCTTTCACTTCATCATCCCACCAGCCATCGCCATTTTTGATTGTCCGCCCTTTCGAAATGCCACAAACCTCTTTCGCGGCGCATAATATGCTGGACTTAAGGAACTGCCAACAAACATCGACACTCTCAAACACATCTTTCGGGGGACAGGCTAGCTGTTCAGATACCCTTTCTTGATATCTGTCTCTAATAGCCGCATCTGGAAGCCTCCAGCTTTTGATGCGGTCTGCGACTGCAGAACAGGGACCCCCACCACGGGATCGCCAGCCCGCGAACAGACCCCTTATTCTAGTTATAACTAGAAAGTGGTCCGTTCCCAGGTCGGCTCCCCTATACACCCTGATGTCCATCACCTGTGTTCTGAGTCGCTGATCTATTAGAAACAGATCTATCATGCTTCGCTCATTTTTCCGTTCCCATGAATACTGATGAAACCTCTTGTGGTCATGGTGTTCGCCACAAAAAGTCTCTCTCCATGCATACATCTAATATCAGCTTGCCTGCCTCGTAATCCTTACAGGCTGTCCCGACCCATCCATTCAGATCACCACAAATAATCAGCTTTTCATTCCCTTCTTTCGTCTCTAGAACATTACTCACACATTCCCAGAACTTATTCAGGTCGCAAGTGTCCGCTGAGGCCACCGGAGCATACACCGCGACTAAAAATAGTCGAGTAAGGCCTATTTTAAAGCGAGCCCAAATAAGTCTGGGGCTCACCGCATCATAACTTATCATACATTCTGCCAAGCGGCTGGATAGTAGAATTCCCACTCCCTGGCAGGCGTGCTCGGTGTTTGCCACTCCTGACCACAGCACTAAACTCCCGCCCGGGAGCTCGTCTACTCCACTACCCTTCCGCTTGGTTTCAGACAAGCACACAACATCTAACTCGCGCTCTGTCATAACATCGATCAATTCGTTCATCTATCTTATCAGCCATACCTCCTCATACATTCCATACACCCATCCTACACTCCACACTCCACTTCCCGCCGTGAGGCACTCCGCGTGATGGGTGGCGGTCCCCATCGCCGCACTTGCTGGATTTTTCGCACTAGCGGGGACGGACTGGTGCGCGTCGCCTCGGGGGCACGCCCTAGCAGCCGTCCGGCCAATGCGCATCGAGTGGAATTGCAGCCCTCTGGGCTGGCAGGAATCGCGACGTGCACGCTTCCACTGGGATCCCCTATTATATCCCCTATATTTCCTTTTTAAGCATGTTAAATTGTAGTTCGTACCTGTTGAATTGGTTTTCGTATTGTATGTTCTCTCCAGCCAATTCAGTATCGATCTCCCAGTGTAGGGAATCAATCGCTGTCCACCGAACTTGGAATGTCTTAAGAATATCTTCAAATTCCCACTTATCGTTGATGATATCCAAGTCTATGTTGAATACTGTTCTTGAAAACGCCTTAAAATTGGCTGCTTGCTTACGAAGCATGTCGTCCAGTCTGCTAGATGTACCTCTGTTTACCTTATGAGCTCGATCTTCGACCTCGTGGAACTCTTCCTCGCAGTCGCCTGATTGAATCTCTGCAATTGGCTGATTTTGTTCAATGTTTACAGTACCTGTTATAGGTGGTCTCATCGGACTTTTCGATGGTACCATGCCATGTTTTGATGAAGTGCTCTCTATGGCCGAGAGTTGCTGTTTGTATTGTTAGTTAAGAAGGTTTTTAATTGACCCATAAAGTGCTTGAGTCTCTTCATAAGCATGCTGAGTAAAGTATGTGTGAGTTCTACTTACTTTACCGCAGATTCGCTCGTGATTAAGTAAATACTCTTTCCAGTAGTCTTCCAGGGTACTCAAGCGTAATCGAAAACAGAGGGTAAGGATTGATAAATATGAGAGTACAGACCTTTCTGTTACTTGTGGTGTCCCACAAGGCAGCGTGCTAGGCCCGAGTCTCTTTTTAGTGTTTATTAACGAGCTCTGTAATTACAAACCCCACAATGGCAGTGTTTTCACATATGCAGATTCGCTCTCATATTCAGTGGAAAGACATGGGAACAAGCACAAAATGATGCTGAAAACGGTTTGGCAAATGTAATTACATGGCTTCAAAAAAACCTCCTGACGTTAAATATAAAAAAGTCTAAGTATATAGCTTTTTCTCTAACTAAAGCAACACAACCCCAAGGAACCCTTAATGTAATAGCTCACTCCTGCAATAGCTTGCCCAATTCACTCCTGTGCAATTGCCTAAAACTCGAAAGGGTAAGTGATATCAGTGTGTTCAACTGGATGATACTCTGTCCTGGAATCCCCAAATCACTGCACTAGCAGCCCGAACTAGAAAAATAATATGGTTGTTCAAAAATCTCGGGGGTATCCTAAATCCTAAATTATTAAAGAGTGTCTACTACGCGCTAGCAGAATCTATCCTTAGCTACTGTATACCAGCATGGGGTGACACATGCAAAACAAACATCATCAAATTGGAACGCGCCCAGAGGTCCTTGCTAAAAATCATGCCAAAGAAACCCTTTTGGTACCCCACTGATACACTTTACCAAGACTGCAACGTTCTTACCATTAGGCAGATGTTTATCCTCCAGACTACTTTGCGAAAACATAGAGAACTAAAATATGACCCCCAATTCACACTTTCCAAAAGAAGATCCGACAGAGTATGTGATGTAATAAAACATAACACTTCACTTCTCAGAAGACACTACCCCTTTTTAGCACCGTATTTGTATAATAACATTAATTATACACTAAAAATCTATGACAAATCGAGATATGATACAGAAGTGGCTCCTACGGTTAAACTACACAGACACAGAGGCACTTATAGTGGTACTGCAGTAATAATATTACACCATAACCATCGCCATACACATTACTTAAACATTCACAGTTACTCATCATTCATACGCATACACCCACGCGTACTAATAAACTCACGCACACACACACACATACACACACAATCCTACATCGTATATCGTCATTCTTAAAAATATACTTAATATTTTTTTTTTATACCACTTGGGTGGCAAACAAGCATGCGGTCCGCCTGATGGTAAGCGGTTACCGCCGCCTATGGACGCTTGCAACACCAGGGGTATCACTCGCACGTTGCCGACTCTGCAGGAATCTTTTCATAGCATTCATCATCAATAAAAGAGTAGGCAGTAGTAATGGTTTATGAATTTCTGATTGAATAACAACTGTTAAGAGTTAGTAGAAAACTTATTTATTCCATTTTCAGTATAATACATAATGTTAGTAGAACGCTGAGTTACAATAATCATAGACAGCGGACATAGACAGTGTTGCCACTTAATTATAATTTTTGATATTTATTTTATTTTTAATATATTTATATTGATTTATATAGAGAGCCGTGGTGGCCGAGTGGTTCGAGCAGTTGCCTGCGACGCAAAGGTCGCAAGTTCGAATCCCGACTGTACCAATGAGTTTTTCTGAACTTAAGTACAGTGATTAGTCACACCACGAGCTGAACGGTGAAGGAAAAACATCGAGAGGAAACCTGCATATACGTCTGAGAAGAAATTCAAAGGCGTATGTATAGTCGTGCCGGAGTAACGGCGATGAACTCGCCATCTGTCACGTTGGCACCTAATATACCTCTGGCGGAAAGTGGGTGTGTGGGTATTACCCATACACCTCTGCCTGCCCCTTCGGGGACCCTTGTGGGAAGGCGTGAGGATATATTTATAAAGATAAAGATATACATAGGTTATCCAAGACTAAGGGTACAAATACTCGTGTTCATAAAACCAATATTCATCCTCATCGGGAATCGGACCCCTGATCTGAAACTTCGCAACCAGCTGTTCTGACCACTACACTAGATAATATAGATGGTAATTTAAGGAAGTGCGTGCGTAGTAGATATTCAGTAGTGGGATATTTATCCTTACATAATAAAAACACTGTCCGCTGTAATGAATGATGGTGTCGCAAGTTTCCCACATTCTGCATGTCTTGCAATCAAACTTATATTCTCAGATTGTTGCGATAAGTTTACGTAATGTAGGGTGTTAGGGAATATTTCAAAGCCTTTGTCCACTTGATAGTACTACTTGAATAATGAATTCTATGTGTTCATGTAATACCCCGCGTAAAATAATTAAATCAATGCTACGCTCCATTAGGAAGTACTATATTTTAAAATCTCGAATGAATGTGTAGTAGTATTTTAAACGATTCAAACGGATGCGTACAGATGGCGCTGCTGCTACATCTCAAAATTAGCATCACAAGTATTATGATTTTATAGGCATACATCTATTTACTATTTGTCTTTTTAGTATTTATCATTTTAATTATAAGCCTCTGATAGTACAATTAAGAAAAAAAATTATGAAATGAACAACGCTGTCTGTCGGTAAAACATCTTACCTAAATTTTATTCAGTAACTAAAAGTTGTATGTGTTATAATTGATAATTGTACATAACTTATTGCCGATAGATGGCGGTAATGAACACTGAAGCGTCTGGTCAGGGATTTTTTTTTAATTTAAAAAGTATGACAACCACCCTTTTAAGCCTTACATTAAAGCATATTTTTGGTTAAATTAAGCCCGCAAGTAACGATTCTTAAGACATGGTAGTCATTACGTTGAATAAAAAATATATACTTACATTACGTTGAATAAAAAATATATACGTTATGAATATGGTTTTTGTGTTTCAGGTTCAATAAAGACATCATTTTTGGCGGGATCAACATTTACTGTCCATTGGCATCTTGCGTATGCTCATCGAGTAAGTATCTCATAATTTCAACATTTCACTCACAGCCCGGCTAGCTCAGTCGGTAGAGTGTGAAACTCTTAATCTCAGGGTCGTGGGTTCGAGCCCACGTTGGGCGCATCTTCTTTTACATTTTATTTTTATTTTCTAGGGTGGATTCAGTCTTAGGATATTGGATGACCTTGAGAGACCAGTATTAGACTTAACGCCAAGAGCTGGAGGTACGGAATTTGTTCGAGACGACATAACGTGAGTATTAACAGGAATAGTTAACCTACAGTAATATTTTAAAGATTTTAATAGTTTGTTTGTTTGAACATGCAGTTAAAATATATACATAATAAATTGGCTAAAAAGTAGACGCTTACCATCAAACAAACGCTTAATGGGAAGCGGTCACCGTAGCCTTTAGGATATCACGCTCACTGTGCTGGCAGAAACGACGGCCAGTTGCCCGTTCTACTAGCCCATATATTCCCTATACTGTATACCTAACTCAATGTATTAGTTTAATACACGTACATATATATTTTAAATAATAAACTACCTAGGATCAATACCATTGATAAATAAATAAATACTAACTAACAAATTAAGCAAAGCTTGAACTGTGGTCACTAGACATCAATATACATAGTTATATAGATGCTAATATACAATAATACTTAGGGCACCCAAGACACCACCCACTTTCCGCCAGAGATATATTTTAGGTGCCAACGTGACAGATGGCGAGTACGTCGCCGTTACTCAAGCACGACTATACATACGCCTTTGAATTACTTCCCAAGCGTATTTTTCTTCACCGTGCTCGTGGTGCGACTAATCACTATACTTAAATTCAGAAAAACTCATAGGTACAGTTGTGATTCGAACTTTCAATATTTTTGGCGCAAGCAACTACTCGAATCACTCTGCCACCATGGCTTATAAAAACAAATAATACCTTATAATTCCAGAGCGCAGAAGTACGAGGTCCACCTTCCGAGTGACTTCACCTGCGAGAACTGCACACTACAGCTGCAGAGGGAGGCGGGAGAATGGGGTGCCAACTATAGGTTCTGGTCCTGTGCATATATAGATATCGTGCAACGTAAGTTATCATACAATATTTCCATACATAATATCATCACGCCGATTCGTCGCCGAGTCGATCACGATCGACGAAACAGATATACAAAGCATAAGTGTGTGCAAGAAGAGGCAAAGGACGGAAGAAGAAGGAAATCGATCGGACGCTCAAGGACGGGAACGTCAAGAGTACTCGAAACCGACGAGCATGTATTTAAGAGAGGTAGGGCATAACGGATTTTCCGCTCTAATTTGGAGCTGCTCGACTGGGGCAGGACCTCCACCTTATAGAAAGCCGTAGCCAAATAACACATTTACCTACCAACACATTATCCTGTGTCTTACTTTTTAGAGCGTGAATTTTCAGTTGTGGGGTTTTAGTGTTTGAAATTTTTTTTTGTCGTTCTCATATTGAATTGTTTTTAATCTGTCCACACTCCATCTGCACAATCTCAGTGTCACCTACTTCTCTCTGGGTTGTCTACCCCTCTTAGGCTCCCAGGCGTTATCGCCAACTTTGAAAACTGTGCCTTAGAGCTTAATCTCCGGTGAAAATGTGTAGATATTCCACAGCCCTGCCTACCCATTCGTAGAACCTCATGACTAGGCGTTATGTTATATTCTAAGTTAAAACGATCGCTGGTATTTGAAGGTTATTGCGCAGGCAAAGTCCGTCGACTAAAGCCTCTTCTTATCGATCAATAAACATATTGAAGACAGGTTTGTCAGATCGCAAGGCAATCCGCATACCGCAGATTATTGGCATACGAATGTATATATTTAATTACTTTAAAAACTTTAAATAGTGTTACGAGCTGGGGTTCGGGATAATTTAATGATAGCCGGTTATTATACTTAAACGACACTTTATTCTATACACAGAATAATTCCGGAAACTTGTACGATAAATCCGTACACTTCGCTACAATTCTATTCACTATAACACTGATCACTACAACACAGTACTAGTAAAACACAGTAAACCCTAGGCACTGAAACACTTCTACTCTGTGGACACTACAACACAGAAACAGTAGAACACAGTAAACACTAGTCCTTTCTTAATTGCATCCTTTTGTCTATATTTCCGGCTAATTGTTGTTGTTTGGCATGGCTTTCACACGGCAAGCCCTTCAGAACCTTCCATCGTAACAATAGGTACATTTATTACCACTTAATATGATATTAGGATAATTTAATACGGATACAGTCTTGGTATTAATTAAACTAATAATTTATTCGAAATGTAGTTAACAATATGTAACCTATTTACATATGTCATTGATCATTGGCCACCGACTAGATACCACTCTATATAAAATAACTAGCTGTCCGGCCCAGCTTCGCCCGGGTGAAAAGATAAGCTTCCTGAAACACGATCGCAGCGCCACCTATCAGGTCCAATTGTGATGTAAGCTATCCTATCTTTTATGTTGGATCAAACTGCACGCTGTGTGCAAATTTGATATAAATCGGTTAAGTAGTTTAGGAGCCCATCACGGACAAACAACGTGACACGTAATTTACATATATTAAGATATTTCTAGATGCAGTTACCGTCGCCTATTCACCAACACCAAGGGTATCATTCACTTTCTATCGAAGTTACAACACTACACATTCACTCTTTAATTGATCATAATATGCAATATGCAACGAATTTATGATCACCATTGATCGAACACCTTTGATTTTTCACTAGATACCGCAATACCTAAAAACACAGTCTTAGATAATTGATTAGCCAGCTTTGATATTCAACTAGATACCGTTCTCCCTAAACACAATACGGCAACAATTTGGTTGTGGTCATTTTATCAATTCCTTTGTAAAGAACCCGAAATTGTACTCTCTAGACCAAAACTGTAAGCTCTTCCGAAGCCGCACAGTCTGAGATATTCTTGATTCAAAATCAAAATATTTTTATTTCACTTAGGCCTAGATGGGCACTTATAAAATCTTGAAAAGGGTGCACGGTTCGGGTTGGTCGTTTCCACGGAGAAGAACCGGCAAGAAACTCCATGGTTACTCTTTTCAAATCATTAGGTAGACAATAACAATATTATTATGTTACGGCATTAATACTTAAGTATGGAGATCGAATGATTTCTTCCAGGCAAAGCTTACCACGAGACCTGCTCAGGCCATGGTTTCCACATCCTGGGACGATGCAAGTGTAACAAGATGTACTCCGGTCCTCGATGCCAGTTCGCCGACGAGTGTTCCGAGGATAACGACTGTGGCATCCGAGGGAAATGTCTGGACATCAACGCGACTGAACATCCTACTAGCACGTGTTACTGTCCCCTTGGGTTCTACGGCAAGGGGTGTAATAAGAGTGAGTATTTAGCTTTCAATCAGACACTATAGATAGTGCCATCCACAAAGACACGCCCCACCGATTTCAAGTCGTATGACCCGATGCGAGGAGTATGACCCGAGTGTATTCATTGTAGTGTGCGTGTGCACTCATAGGTAATCAGTGTGTACCGCTAATACTTAAACATTCGTGGAAGGTTGCACACTTACACTATAAACTATAGGGAAGAATAGTGGCATTCAAATGCGAAATTTCACCCGTTCAGTCGGTTTGCGTGAACGAGAAAAAACATTAGCATTTATAATACTAGCATGCATATATTCTAATTGGTGTTGTATGAGGTGTTGTATTGAATAAAAAAATAGAATATTTCATCTCTACGCCTTTGGTTACTTACTACAACTACACTTTCACCTTCGCATCCGTCCAGCCTTTTAAGTGATTATTATTTCAGATGCACCGTGGAAGGACAAAAGCATCAACTTGGCTTTGTACAGCAAGAAGGAATTGTCCAAACAGTTCAATATTTACTGGAGGATACTCAAACTGGAAGGCGAACTTGAAGTTGTCATGATGGTCAATGGGACGTCCTATGCTGGTAAGGGGTTTGTGTGTAACACCTACAAGACGGCGGTGGATATTTGGGTGCTGACTTAGGCATTTTCGTCGCCCAAGAACCACAGTTCTACATTAAATTACTTCTCAAACGAATGCAGGTTTTCTCCAAATGTTTTCCTTTACCGTAAAGCTCGTGATGCAACTAATCACTGTACTTTAGTTTGGAGAACTACAGTCAGGACTCGAACTTGCAATTTAGTGTTGCAGACGAATACTCGGTCCACTGGGCCACCACGGCTCTTCAAACATATTCTACAAATATATGATGTTCGTATGCAATTTCTAGGTCTTGGCTGGAGGTCCAGTGGCTTAACCAAGGAATGCAAGAATTTTCCTGTCTTGGGACCAGAAGTCGGTATCAAACGTAAGTAGAGAATACCATCTACTTTTAATTTCTCTCATCATCATCATCATATATATTATCAAGAAGGATGTCAAGATTTTGCGAGGACCCTGTGTGTACTCTACTACTCTAGTTTTGCATCCATAGGCAACAGTAGCATATCAATACGCCTAATCCCTAACCTAGGCAAAGTGAGAGGATCTCAGACTAGTCTTTCGGACATCTTTCGCTTCATCCACATGATACCTTAGTTCCAACACACAAGATCATATAAGATAAATATAAGATAATAAGTGTATTAATAATGTTTTTATATAAGTTTAATAAGAATTCCCCGTGTCTCTTACGTTACATAAAAAAAATTGGATTTGATTTGTTTTAATTTAGTTCTAGTTCATTACTAACCTCCTTTAAACTTTCTTCAGCAAGCACACCAAACCCTGAACCATTACCAGAACCGGAACCAAAATCGGAACCGGAACCGTCGGCCGAACCGAAAGCGGAACCAGAACCTTCCCCGGAACCAAAGCCCGAGCCAGAATCAGCCCCAGAACCGGTTTCTGAACCCAAAGCAGAACCGGAACCGACAGCGGAACCCAAAATTGAAAGTACTACTCAAGTATCAGAGAACGATAACAGAAATAAAAGGGTAGCAATGCATTCGCTTGACGGATTCGATTTCAAGAACCTTGGCAATGATGTCACTGTTAAGACGAGCATCTCGTATAAAGTTTCCAGTTCTAAAGGTGAGGAAGTCTTACGTACTCATGAAGTCAATATCTTTATTTATAAATCTTCACGCCTTCCCACAAGAGTCCCCGAAGGGCCTTAGAACTATTTAAGGTGGCAGATGGCGAATTCGCATACGTTTTTGAATCTCTTCTCAAACGTATGCAGGTTCCCCTCGATGTTTTCCTAGTACAGTCGAATAAGGATTCGAATATAATAAGTTCTTGTTCTTGTATAATATATGGCACCGATAATATATCGCCAAATCGACTGGACAGGTTTGATTGGTTCATATTGTATACTAATATCTATCTTTTCTCAATGGCTTTAGGTCGACGCAGACGAGCTGTCCATAAGAGTAAGTTATCCTAATACGTTAACAGTACCAAAAAGAGCACATCATAAATTAACCCACAAAATTGCAAAAGCGTATGCCACAAGAGCACATATTATATTTATATATTAAAAAGATAAACTAACAGTAAATTTGTATACATATTTATCGTAATGCTGCATGGTACAATTATTTTTACAAATATCCATACCCTAGAACCTATATTGATCCCGGAACCGAGTTCCGAACCAGAATCAACCCCCGAACCAAAACTCGAACCCACCGACCCTCATACTTCAACTGCAAATCCAAAGTTAAATCCAAAAACTAAGAATTTAAATACTCGTGTTATATCAGACCTTGCTTTCCCGGATCCCACAACGATAGCTAATACCAGACAAGCCAAATCCCAGTCTTCACCGCTTACAGACCCGAAACCAGAACCACAATCGACTTCTGAACCCATACCAGAGCCCACCCCCCTTTTAGAAACTAAAACTTTCAAAGGACGTACTAGATAAGCTAAATCTCAGTCAACTACAGTAGAACCTAAATCTGCACCAGAACCAAAATCTGAACCCACATCTTTACCCGAACCCAGTTCTGCACCTTCATCTATACCCGAACCCAGTTCGGAACCCACATCGTTACCCGAACCCAGATCTGAGCCATCATCTGTACCGGAACCCAGTTCTGAGCCATCATCTGAACCTGAACCTGGTTCGGAACCTACATCGTTACCCGAACCCAGTTCTGAGCCTTCATCCGAACCTGAACCATCTGAACCATCTGAACCATTCTGAACCATCGTCTATACCCGAACCTAGTTCGGAGCCCACATCGTTACCCGAACCCAGTTCCGAACCCAAATTTGTATCGATAGAGCCCAAATCGGAACCAGAACCAATTTCAGAGCCCAAATCCGAACCGGAACCTAAATCCGAACCAGAATCCACTGATCCAACCCCTGAGCCTGAACCTGAACCCATCCCAGAACCAGAATCAATCCCAGAACCCACAGCAGAGGAGCCAGAGACATTGCTAGTGAAGGGACTTAAAGAAGAAGCAGGTAACGCACATATGCCTGGCACTTGTTTTGTAAATTCGTTCATTGATTGAGACACATTTATTATAATGATAGTTTGGAGCAGTCACCATACAGAACGCTACAGCCGGATGACGAATTTCATGTAGTGTAAAGTTTTCCATTAATAGGTATATTTGTTCGGGCAACAGACTGCATCTCAACATACTAGCCGGGTCATAAAACCAGCTCTATTAGCTCAAATAAGCCCTCAAACAGGGTGTAATTTTATCCATAAGCATAGTATATCGTGATATAAATGATGTCTGTGCTTAGGTTATTTTTACATGCAATAAATATATTTGATTTAATTTGAATAATATCTCGCAATCCAGCTTCGTAGCTCACGATTCAGCGGCACTTTAAACTCAGCTTAAAATTCTTCAGACCCCACAGTGGGTGCCTCCAGCTGTTAGGCTGGGCTATTATGCTTAGCACCTACAAGAAGTGCTAGGCCAGAGGCCTTTTGGCCTCCTATTGTTCGTTAAGAAGCAGTAGTTACCGGACGTCACGCTACGAGAACAAATAAAAAAAATCTAAAGCGTGCATCCCTTACTGCTGCTAACACGGCTTCCCTTAAAAGTTCGTCTACCTGAGTGATAGGTGCCTGGCTGGAGGCCTAGGTCTCGCCATTGACCGGTTAAGTAGCAAAAGTTCCCGGAACTCACGCTACGAGAGACAATACAAAAAAAAAAAAAAAGTGATTGGTGCTTCAGGTAAAATAGGAGATTATGCGTACCAGTCGGTACGGATGCAATCTGATTAAGTTGTTTAGTCTCCCAGGTTTCAAGCTAAATTCTTCCGATTACTCAAATTTGCTTGACTCTCTAATAAGAAATCAGATCTAGTACGGTGTTCCAATAATTATAGAATCCATTTCTTGTTATCACCAATGAACGCGTTTACATATTGTATGGCAAATTGTTGCACTATTGTGTTTAATCCATGAGTGTATTAATCTTTTATATCTAATCAGATAAAACCGTATATCAAAAATGTATATTTATACTCAGGTTAAATACTGAGAGCCGAGTGGTTTTAGGTATTTTTTGCGTTGTAGATGGCACGTTCGAATCCCGACTGTACCAATGAGATTTTTTGTGAGTTTAAAGTACAGTGATTGACCATACAACGAGCTTTGGGGTGGTGATGAAACCTGCAAACGTTTGAGACAAAAAAAAATAATATATGTCGTGCTTGAATAACGATGGCGGACTCGCTACCTGTCACGTTGGCACCTAAATATCTCCGGTGAAAAGAGGGTGTTATTGGAAGGGGTGAAATAATGAAAACTGTTATTGATTCTCACTTTCAAGTCTTTCAGAAATAATAATCTTCATGCATGTCTAAAAATTTCCAACTAAATTCAACGTCCGCTTTTAAATCCCTGCTTCGCTCAGCTTCTTGTCGCTTTCTTCTCTTTTCAGATCTCTTCCTTCTTTATCCTCATCCCTCTCCTCACTATGTGTCTAAATCTCTATCTTCTCTTCTTTTTCTTGTGACTTATCTTTTGTATTATTTGTGTGATAATAATTATTTGTGTCAAACTGTTCGCTAATCATTAACTAAGTGTTGGTAGTCATTTTAGGTTATCAAAGCGGTGATATTCATCGGCCTTCATAGGTGATCCCTCGACAACGGACCGCAAATGTATCTCTCGTATGATTTAAAAATGTTACAACTTGAGTAAAGTGAAGAATTTCAAATTTCACGTGAATTAAAATTTTTAATCCTCCAATTGATGCTATACAGTTTATTTGCGTTCCGTTTTACTGGAAGCTATTATACAATACGTTTTAAATTTTAAAGTAAATACTAAATTGAAGCAAATACAATATGGAATTTAAGTATTGTATACATACATATTATCACGCCGCGTCCCTTACCGGGTAGTCAGTTCTATTTATATATATTAACTAACAGACCCGGCCATGTGTTTACGGCTAAGGTTTTTGTATATTACGGTGTAAATAAATACTTAACAAATATCGCCATCTGTTAGAATCGTTTGGAGCTAGCAGATAATGGGCACCTCAGGTTGCAGAGGTAGGTCGGAAGATGTTTGCTGCCGCGGGGTCCCTTAGACGCCTACGTAATTTCTTGCCTATAGACGCTAAAATTGCGCTATCCCAAGCATTGCTCCTTCCTATCCTTGACTATGCTGACGTCAGCTATCTTGACCTTACCGAGGAGCATCTTAATAAACTTGAGCGCCTTCAAAATCTCTGCATACGGTTCGTATTTGGATTACGCAAATATGACCACATTACTGAATTTCAAGTGGCTACCCATCCGACTTCGCCGGAATACTCATATCCTATCACTTCTTTACAAAACTTTATTTGATCCTAGAGCCCCCAAATACCTTCAGGAACGCTTTGAATTTCTTTTTTCCAACCTGCACCTACTCCGTAAGACCAGGGAACTCATCCTTAAAACTCCTACCTTCCCTTCTTCTTCCTATTCCAAATCCTTCACTGCGCAAGCTGTTCGTCTATGGAACTCGCTACCCCAGAACATCAGACTGGCAAAGACATTGAACTCCTTTAAGAAACTTTTATTTGAACACTATTTCTCTTCATAATTTATTAATATATAATGTTTATGTATATTTTATTGTAAGTATATATATATATATATATATATATATATATAAAGTAGGTATATGTATCGTGTTTATTTATTTATATTGCTTAGTGTATGTATATTATAGTAATTGTGTATATTTCATCCGCTAAACTATCACACCTACCTTTTTTCTTTTTTTCTCTATTTTTTTTCTCTCTAACTTGGTTGCCTGGAAGAAATCGCTTTTGCGATAAGGCCGCCTATTTGTGCGTACTACATGTTGTTCTCTGTTTTTTGTCATCCTATTTGTTTTTGTAGATGTGTGTGTACAATAAAGGATTTAAATAAATAAAAAAAATAAATAATTGCGATTGTAAAATAATAGACAAATAATTTGCAATAAAATAATATTGCGACTATAAATTGTGATGTAAGCTATCCTATCTTTCAAGTTGGATCAAACTGCACACGGTGTTACAAACACTGTGTACAGATTTTGACACCACAAATTTGATTAAAATCAGTTAATTAGTTTAGTAGTCCTTCGCGGACAAGCAACGTGACGAATAATTTATTTAAATTCAACAGAAACGGCACGACATCTTCCCCGATAGTGTTTCCAATTATTTTTAATTTAATATTAAATGTTTCAGGCTACTTCCCAGCGCATGAGTACGTGCCTAAATTCGACTTTAACCCTATGGATTGTACCGATATTGTCATTGGCACGGCCAGAGGAAACTACCATAGAGTTATGGATTACTACACCAGAGACCGGTAAGGAAATGTTAAAGACTTTAAGCTGCGTTCCCAATTCTATGGTCGGTAGAATATGGTTAATTTTCGTCTACACGTTCCTTCTAAATCTTAGTCTTCTCTTCTTTCTTCCACACAAATGTTTTTTCATCATCTCTCTTCACATTTGTTCAATCAGAATTTTATTAGAATTTTAATGAAATTAATGAATTAATAAAAAAATATGAATGTTTATAAATAAATCGGCGGACACTTGCGACCTGAATAAGTTCTGGGAATGTGTGAGTAATGTTCTAGAGACGAAAGAAGGGAATGAAAAGCTGATTATTTGTGGTGATCTGAATGGATGGGTCGGGACAGCCCGTAAGGATTACGAGGCAGTACTCGGCAAATATGGTGATAAGAGAGTGAACGAGGCAGGCAAGCTGATATTAGATGTATGCATGGAGAGAGACCTTTTTGTGGCGAACACCATGTTCGACCACAAAAGGATTCACCAGTATACATGGGAACGGAAAAATGAGCGAAGCATGATAGATCTGTTTCTAATAGATCAGCGACTCAGAACACAGGTGATGGACACCAGGGTGTATAGGGGAGCTGACGTGGGAACGGACCACTTCCTAGTTATAACTAGGATAAGGGGTCTGTTCGCGGGCTGGCGATCCCGCGCTGGGGGTCCCTGTTCTGCAGTCGCAGACCGCATCAAAAACTGGAGGCTTCAAGATGCGGCTATTAGAGACAGATATCAAGAAAGGGTATCTGAACAGCTAGCCTGTCCACCGAAAGATGTGTTTGAGAGTGTCGATGTTTGTTGGCAGTTCCTTAAGTCCAGCATATTATGCGCCGCGAAAGAGGTTTGTGGCATTTCGAAAGGGCGGACAACCAAAATGGCGATGGTTGGTGGGATGATGAAGTGAAAGAAGAAGTTAAAAAGAAGAAGGATGCAAGGCAAGACATTTTGGCTATGTCCAGCTCAAGTGAGAGTATGAAGAAAAGATGAAAGAAAAATACCGCCTGCAAAAAAATCGTACGAAAGCGATAATAGCTCAGAAGCGTGAGAGGTTCCAAATGACTGTAGACGAAAAACTGTCACAGAATTTCAAGGACAATGCAAAACTTTTTTGGAGGGAAGTTAAGAAGTCCAGAAATTGTGTTGCAGCTAGTAGTAGGATGAATGTGATTTTCTCGAAGGACAATAACATACTGACTGACAAAACAGACGTCCTCAGGCGATGGAGTGAATTTTACAAAGATATGTATGATGATGATGCCGCTGATCTACTCATAGAGCTGCCTCCAACAGAATTTGTCGAGGATCCTATAGCGGATAAAATAAGTATGGGAGAGATTGTAAGAGCGATAAGAACTCTGAAATGTGGAAAAGCTGCGGGAATAGATGGGATTACGGCTGAGATGATCAAGTACGGTGGACCAGCGGTCTGGGACGTCATCTATTGCTATGCAATCTTTGCTGGGAAAGGGGTGATGTTTCGGACGACTGGAGGCGAGCAGTGTAATGCGCTTTCTATAAAGGAAAGGGATCACGATTGGACTGCTCAAACTACAGAGCCATCAGCTTGGTCAGCAGCTGATAAAGTATGCACGAATCCTGACGATAAGAATGCAAGGAAACTTGATCAAAGTTTCTCTGGGAATCCCAAGATTGGTTTAAGGCCCAGGAGAAAGAGGATGTATGGATCAAACGCTTCTCGCTTCGCGGAATCGCGGAAAAGTTTTTGGATATTAACCAAAAGGTTTTCTGCGCTTTCATCGACTTGGAGAAGGCATTTGATAGAGTCGTACGAAAGGAACTCTGGGACGTGTTGCCTGGATATGGAGTGAGCAGTTCCCTACTGCATGCCGTGAAATCACTCTATAGTGATAGCGAGGCGTGCGTTAGGGTTAATGGTGAGATGTCACCCTGGTTTGATGTGAAGTCGGGGTCAAACAAGGGTGTATCATGTCTGCCTGGCTGTTCATTATATATCTAGATAACTGTCTGAGAGCACTAAGAACGAACGGATGTGGGGTGAAAATGGGAAACTTAGTGGTCAACTGCCTACTATACGCCGATGACGCGGTTTTACTGGCGTCATCAGAGGGCGAACTGCAGTCACTAGTTACC
>JACCPG010011122.1:0-19108 GCA_016069955.1 Drepana arcuata | reverse complement strand
TACGTCTTTGAATTTCTTCTCAGACGTATGCAGGTTTCCTCTCGATGTTTTCCTTCACCGTAAAGCTCGTGGTGTGACTAATCACTGTACTTAAGTTCAGAATAACTCATTGGTACAGTCGGGATTCGAACTTGCGACCTCTGCGTCGCAGGCAACTGCTCGAACCACTCGGCCACCACGGCTTTTTTTTATATTGTAAATAGAGTAATTAATAAAAAAAACGACAAGTAACGTTGTAAAACCAAGCCGCCACGGTCGACGGCCGGCCGGTTGCGTACGCGCACGGATATAGTCGGGGAAAAAAAGATTTAGCAACATTACATGTAGTAAGATTTGCGAACGAATTAATGCAACATTAAAAAAAAACAGTATAGTAAGTAGACAATTTTGCACTCCAAATATGAATGAGTTTTCTTTTAAATGCAGTAATTAGTCACACCACGAGCTTTACGGTGAAGGAAAACATCGAGAGGAAACCTGCATACATCTGAGAAGAAATTGTATAGTCGTGCTTGAGTAACGGCGATGGACTCGCCGACACGTTGCCACCTAAAATATATCTCTGGCGGAAAGTGGGTGGTACTACCAATACACCTCTGGTGACCCCTTCCGGGACCCTTGTGGGAAGGCGTGAGGATATATTATTTATATATTATTATTATTACCTATATTAGCTAGTTTTGATACAGACGTTGGCAAAACCTATAGTGTTACCACAACCAAAAACAATACCAGAAAGTATTATATAAACAGACGTTGGTGATGACGCGTTGATTAAAAGTAAACATTATTGGCTTGAAAGTAAAATGTCACATTACTTTTACGCTGAATACCCAAATTCCTGATTTTCGAGGTTTGTCCGCCGGTAAAAGGCACCGGCCGATATTGCTGGCAGCTTTTTACCAATGTCATATGAAATGTCAAAGTTTAACTCCACATACGCGGGCAACTTTCTCCTTTTTTAATGTCGTTTTGTTATTATTTGTCAGCTTCAATATCACTAGCAACACTACGTATTATAACATTCCCCGTGGCTGTATGTCTGTGTGCGGTAAACTCTCACCCTGGCAAAGACAATGCAGTCAAATAAATAAATACCTTGGAACAATTCCACTCAAATTGACCTAGTCCCAAATTAAGCAAAGCTTGTGTTATGGTAACTAGACAAAGATACATTTACTTATACAGATAGATATACAAATACATAGGACATCCAAGACTAAGGTACAAATACTCGTGTTCATCACACAAATATCTGCCCTCAGCGGGATGCGAATCCGCGAGCTCAAGTTTCAGTCTGGAGCTCTAACCACTAGAGCAGACGGCCGTCAGATCGCTAGTCGTAGTTACATATGTATATGTAGAGCCATGGTTCGCTTAATACTCCAAAGAAACCGGTAAAGTTCCAAGTGCGAACGACAGTACCAATAAGTTATTTCTGACCTTAAGTATCTACCAGTTACACTTAAGCCACGAGCTTTACTGTGAAGGAAGATATTGAGAAGAGACCTGTAGAGTTCAAGCATAAAGTCCTCACTCATTTATTTATATTTCATATTAGAACGGCCAATGCCACTTACACTAATATGTACACGCTTTCATACTGTCTTCTTACAGTACTCCACACATACTAACAAGATATCCTTCCAACCATCCGCAAACAAATCACATTCAGGATATTCCTCCAGAAGAGCGTTGAGTGCGGAGAGGGTGCGCGGCACAGGGGAGCGCGCTCGCGCGACTGTTCGGCTCGCGGGAACGGCAAACAGCTTGTGCTTCCTAAAGCGCGAGTAGTTGTCGGGCACATGGAACCGACACAGGTGATCGTGGAGGGCGGGAGCATCAATGTGACCATGAATTGTTTTCAGCGCGGTTACCAACTGGTCGCGCTTTCTCCTGACCTCCAAGGAATTGTACCCCAGACTGCCCAGCAGGAACCTCGTAGGGTACATGTACATCATAGTAGTATGCTTCGAGTACTTTTCACGTTCCCGTCCTTGAGCGTCCGATCTTGATCTAGGTAGTTGGAACGTCGTCTCTGCCTCCTGTTCAAACTTTCGCTTAGTATATAAACAAACAAAAATAATCTTTATTTACTCACAAAGCATTTCTTATACTTAATCTAGTGAACAGAGTCTCCTTTAAAGCGAGGATGCCTGTGTTAGGAGACCCCGTTCTTCTATAACTACGAGTAACATCATATGTGTGTGTGTGTGTGTGTGTGTGTGTGTGTGTGTGTGTGTGTGTGTGTGTGTGTGTGTGTGTGTGTGTGTGTGTGTGTGTGTGTGTGTGTGTGTGTGTGTGTGTGTGTGTGTGTGTGTGTGTGTGTGTGTGTGAGTGAGTGTGTCTTCAATCTTTCCAAACCATGCCTGTCTTCTTTACAATGACACCCTCGTTCACGCCAGTTGGATATTCTTTGTGTCTTCATTGTTTATATTCACACCTTCCCACAAGGCTCCACAAAGGTCCACGAAGGGGTAGACAGATTGCTACGATATCGTCGAAGCATAGTTCCCAGTAACTTTGCTTAGTCTACGTCTTATCTTTATTGTAGGTTGACTAATGGTAGCCAGTTCATTAGTGTTTGTAAAGTCTACTAATATTTAAAAACTATAATTATTATTCGGACACTTGTCGAGCCGACTGTATCTCCAGTATTGGGGTCGTAAGAAACGCCCCATTCATTCTCAGTGTACAGAGTAATAAGGCTTTGTATTTGTGTACATTTCAAGGCTACACTCGCTACTCTGTCTGTGTAATAACGTTTAAGAATTGTCAAGTGACCTACCCAAAAAGGGTAGTGTTAAAAGACTACGATGCAGCTTATATATCATACTATTAAACACTTTTAAAGCTGAAAACAAAACTACCCAGTATGGGTAGTGGTCTGAAGTATATCTTTGGCGGTTTGTGTTAATATATCTCTACACAGAGCCGTGGTGGCCGAGTGGTTCGAGCAGTTGCCTGCGACGCAAAGGTCGCAAGTTCGAATCCCGACTGTACCAATGAGTTTTTCTAAAAACTTAAGTACAGTGATTAGTCACACCACAAGCTTAAAAAAACATCGAGAGGAAACCTGCATACGTCTGAGAAGAAATTCAAAACGCGTATGTATAGTCGTGCTTGAGTAACGTGCCTTGTGGGAAGGCGTGAGGATATTTATCTCTACACATAGCTACTCTTGGAAGAAACAAAATAATATTAGCATTGATTCCCATGAGGTAGGCAGAGAGAGTAGAGCGCCAGTTCTCTCTAGATTTACAAACCTTTTTCGCTCAATTCACAGTCTCATTTCTCGTCGGCTTCTAGTACTCTTGACGTTCCAATCTTTGATCGATATCTATAATAGAGTAGCGGCCCGTCCCGGCTTCGCACGGGTTGACAGGTATTTTTTAAATATTTTGACATAAAATGCATTTTTCTCTAGCAATTAAAATAGCCTTTATTAATATATATATATATATAGGCTATTTTAATTGCAAGAGAAAAATCCTTTGAAAAATCGAAGATTGAATATCTACACACCCACTTCCCGCCAGAGGTATATCAGGTGCCAACGTGACAGATGGCGAGTCCATCGCCGTTACTCAAGCACGACTATACATACGCCTTTGAATTTCTTCTCAGACGTATGCAGGTTTCCTCTCGATGTTTTCCTTCACCGTAAAGCTCGTGGTGTGACTAATCACTGTACTTAAGTTCAGATATATATTAATCAGTGATAATGTAGCATTCAAATGGTGAAGGAATTTTTGAAATCGGTCCAGTACTTTTTGAGCCAATTCCTTACAAACATACTTACATACAAATCGTTCCTCTTTATAATATTATTAGTATAGATTTAAATTCATAACTTATTATTTGATACGCAGCTGTCAGTAGAAACTCAAAGTGTGTGTTGCCAGCACTAATTAACGATGTATTTACATTAGGAACGATGTAGGTAATGTGTTTTAATATGAAAAAATATTCCTCGTTCTAGGAAACCCGCATTAGATACTTTGCACGTGGACTGTGTGGCGGGCGGTACAAGTCCATTGCCTTAGACGATACGAATTATTCACGATGAATTATAAAACTATATATAATAATAATAGGACTCTTGTGGGTAGGGGTAGGCAGAGGTGTAGGTATAGGTAGTACACAGGTGCCGACGTGGCAGATGGCGAGTGCGAGTATGCAGGTTTCCTCTCGATGTTTTCATACATACATATCATGACGCCAAGTCCCTAGCGGGGTAGGCAGAGAGTATAGAGCGCCAGTTCTCTCTAGACTTACATACCTCTTTCGCGTCGTCCACATTCATCAGTCTCTTCATACATGCTCGTCGGTTTCGAGTACTCTTAACGTTCCCGTCCTTCAGAGTCCGATCGATTTGATCCAGGTAGTTGGAACGTGGCCTTCCTCTGCCTCTTCTTGCAAACACTTCTGCTTTGTATATCTGTTTCGTCAATCTTTCTCACTCACACTCGATGTTTTCCTTCACTGTAAAGCTTGTGGTGTGACTAATCACTGTACTTAAGTTGAGAAAACTCATTGGTACAGTCGGGACTCGAACCACACGGCCACCACGGCTTAATCGTTTACGAGCTAAGTGCTCGTAAACGATTCGACAAGCAGTCATATTAAATTTACATATACGTAAAAGACGGGTGGGCCCATATATATTAATTCTTCATTAAACCTCATTACAACCGTGTTTACTATAGCTAAAAACTCTTTTCATTTTTCAAATAGTGCAACACACAAAGATGTAAAGTTTGATTAATTAACTTTTGTAAATTACTTAAATAACTGCAATTATATGCTTTATTGCAAGGTTATAAAAGTTTGTCTTTGGTTGGAAAGAAATTTCGTTGTTCATAGACACTCATAATGTTCCCAGTGCAGTAAATAGTTTACGTCAGTACAAATTATAGAAAGTATATCTTCACGGTCTCCGAAGGGGTAGGCGAAAGTGCGTAAGAACCACACACCTACTTTCCACCGGAGATATTTTAGGTGCAAGTCCATCGCCGTTACTCAAGCACGACTACACATACGTCTTTGAAATTCTCCTCAGACGTTTCAAGTCAAGTCTCAAGGTTTCCTCTCGATGTTTTCCTTGACAGACGACTCAAACAACTCAGCCATATACTTCTAAGGTCGAAAATTTATCAACAAACAATGGATACAGTTCGCACATGCCATACACTGCGTATTAAATTACCAGTGTAAAATGACATTTGATTACTAATATCTGCCTTATATACAGAGACCTTTAAAGGAACAAAGCGGGTCTATTTGCAATGGTTATCCATTCATGTTGGTATTTTTTGCACAATTTTTAAAATACTTACATATAATAAGGACAGTACAAATGAATTAACCATATAAAAGTTATGTTTGCATTAATAGGTCTTAATGGTTTGAAAAAAAAATAGTTTTCATTGATAGGAAATCCTTCACACATAATCCCCAAAGGGATAGGCAGAGGTGTATATGTAGTACCAACACACCCATTTTCTACCAGAGATATTTAGGTGCTAACGTGACAGATGACGAGTCTTGTTACTCAAGCACGACTATACATACGTCTATGAATTTCTTCTCAATCGTATGCAAGTTCCTCTCGATGTTTTCCTTTACCATTAAACTCATGGTGTGACTATCACTGTATTTAATAACAGAAACAATAAATTTGCACAGACGGGGTTCAAACTTGCAATCTTTGTATTGCAAGCAACTACTCGAACCACTCGGTAACCACGGCACTTATAGTAGAAATAGGTAGAAAATTAACAAAACTTTACGCGGCTGAAGAATTAATCTTTTACCCAATAAACATTAATTCGCAAATTTTCGCATTTATAATATTTGCGTCTATGGCTACTGCCAATATCTTCACGCCTTCCCTCAAGGGGTGGACCCTTGCGGACCCTTGACCAAAGGGGTAGGCAGAGGTATATAGGTAGTACTCACACATTGATAATGAAGTTAGATAGGGAAGGCGTGAAGATATATGTTTTATTTAATATTGGCGTTATTATATATATATACGAGCAGATTGTCTCTGGCTGTCTCCATGAACGTTCGACATCTTCGAAACGAAGCGTTCCAAAATCGAAAGTTCAAATTTGAAATTGGAACAAATCTCAGTGACGGTGCGCCGCGGGTCGTAAGTAGGAAGTCCCGATTAACTCGTAATATGCTCAAGTGACGTTCGCTTGTTGTTCCCGGCCACTGAAACTTGACCTTTGACCCGCGTTGTTACCAATTCTTTTGTACTAAAACTCGCCGGTTGTTCTAGCATTGGGGCTCTTGATAATGTGGTTGGTATATTGGCTCGATTGGTCGGCCGGATGCTTGCTCAAGACGGTTGCCGTGGCGTTTCTAGTTGTACGTTGGTACTATGCTTTTGTTGGTACTTCTGTAATGTATGTGGGTGAAATGATAGTATGAATCATGGCGTGTGCTGAGGTCTGTTCTGGACCCTACAGCCTACCTCTTGAGGCCTTAGCAGACCTTAGCAGTATTGCAGAACGAAATACACGCGGTTTCATCCAAGTTACCCGGGTTTCTACATTGGGTAGAATTGTATGAATTTTGGCATAGATATTAAACCCATTTTACGCGAGTGGAACCGCGGGGCACAGGCAGTTATATATGTGTAACATATCACAGATAGAAGATAAATAAACACATTTAAACGCTCATTATGCCTAGTCTCCATATTTAGTCGAATTATAATGATAAAGAGATTCGCAAATCAACTGGCGTGAGTGAGGGCGTGATTGTAAAGATGAAGAAAGGCATGTTACGTTGGTTTGGACACATAGAAAGGATGAGTGAAGAAAGATTGACGAAACAGATATACAAAGCAAAAGTGTGTGCAAGAAGAGGTAGAGGAAGGCCACGTTCCAACTACCTGGATCAAATCGATCGGACTCTCAAGGACGGGAACGTTAAGAGTACTCGAAACCGACGAGCATGTATGAAGAGACTGATGAATGTGGACGAAGCGAAAGAGGTATGTAAGTCTAGAGAGAACTGGCGCTCTATACTCTCCTACCCCGTTAGGGACTTGGCGTGATGATATGTATGTATGTATGTATGTAAGAGTTAATATTGACTGTAATTGACATAATTAATTGACAAATCGACTAAGCCGACTAAAAACATTGTCACATCACTAGTTTTTTCTTTCAAGTAATGACTTAATCGTATACAACGAGACACTTCAATTAAATAGTGTTGCGCAATACACATTAGGATCGATATGATTAACGTACCAATTAGAGTAGATCGATTTGTTTTGGTGTTGCCATAAATCATAAATCGGTACTAAGCACCTGCCGTGTCTGTGAACTAGTCTTTTTGGATGTGGGTTTTTATTCAATGTGGATTATTTAAACATACTATTAATACTTCTTTATGTAGTGAGGCAGTCCAAAGCAAGCTAAGCTCGTACGTACTATACGAGTAGGAACAGGACACTGATATACACCCTTATATATAATAAGCCATGGTGGCTGAGTGGTTCGAGAGGTGGAGACAGACATCGCAAGTTCGAAAACCGACTCTACCAATGAGTTTTTCTTAACTTACACAGTGATTAGTCACACCACGAGCTTTACGGGAAAGGAAAACATCGAGAGGAAACCTGCGACATACCTTATGTTACGAAATAAAGGTATTGTTACATGTCTGTAGCGAGAAGATATATAGGTACTTAGACATGCTAGTAGGTTGGATTTATTATTGAGCACTGCCATCAGATAAGTCTTGCTCGTCACGTGACTGTGTAATAGTGCCTCATCCACCGTACATCCTAGCTCCGTGGACAAACCAAGGTTACAAATGATCGAGTTCACAAGTAATTAACTCACTAATGACGTAATAACAAAAAAGACATCAAACATTCTATCAATCATTCTCCTATTTGAAAAAAGAACGGAACGAATGAAAAAAGGAGCGAAACCATTCGTAATTCCAAATTTGAATACCGTGGGGTCAGCTCTTTTGTCTTCTTGGTCTTGGTATAGTGCGCGCGACTTTGATCGCGATTAGATTAATTTATAACGATGTTTTTTTTTTATTTCGTACATTTTTAACTTTTCCCAACAAAACTTGCCAGTCCAGAAAAGGACATTAACCCGAAAAAACATTGTTCCCCAGGTACTATATTATCTACAACTTCATTCAACTGTAAGCAATACAACGGGTCACAGATTGTATTTGAAATTAAAGTCAATGAATTCGATATTTGAAATTAAACACATTCGAAATTTAAAATGAGTTTTAACTCGCATTTTCCCTTATTGTCAAGTAAGTTTTGATAATATGTACTTGTTGTTTCTAATGTCCAACCCTACAATCAACGTAAACTTTTTATTTTCTCTAACATATTTTCAAATTTGGAAACAACTGTTACTTTGTCAGACCATAGAGAATTTTTAATTCTTTTTAAGGTGAAATAACAGAACCCAAATCAAAACATGACGGCACCTTTGTGATGAAATCGCGTTACGTACAAAATATAATATCCACTTATAAAAAAATATGTTATTCAATTGTAATCTTTACCAGCATTCGAATAAAGAGGAAAATATGTTAAAGTTACGGCTACAGGTGTATTGTTATGTTTGTAATGTCCGTCTGTCGAGTTTGTAGGAACCGGAAACGTCAAAACGTTAGTTTTTGAATGTTGGCGTGATGCGCCGGCGACTTTGTGTGTTGACTTCAAAAATGGAACATAATATTCAAATACATATTCTTAGTGGACCTAACGGTATTTTTCAGACGTTGTTATACTTATGTATATCTCATTACGCATAATAAAGCAAGCAATGTCTGTATGTCTATGGAGAAAAGCTCTCTGCCTATCCCGCGATAAATGTAAAACATTGGAGACCCATCGGTATCGTAATCATCGGTTGTCCCAGAGGAAGGAACCCACGATACGTGCAAGATTATTATTATTATTAATAAATTCTAAGTATAGCATAACAATGTAGCATAACTTCGTTTATGATTCATAAAAAAAAACTTTATGCGCAAAATAAAAGAACAGTATTTCGATAATCTTACGATAGTGAAGTTATAATGTTGTATAGTGTGCATCGGCCGTGGTTAGCGGACGGTGACGTCACGGTTGCGTGAACCCGCAACACCCGACTAACGTGGAAAGACCCCATTCCCAAACGAATACGTTCTAGTCTGAACCAACCAGGGGATCTATACAAATTGGTCGCGTTTTAGTGTACTTCAAATTTGAATTTTTTCGAATTGCTTTTTTATTGGACTACAATTTATGGTGCACCGAGTCTTTTGGGTGGCAAACGTCAATTTAATACGTTCGTCTACAACAATGTATCTCTGCATATTTTTGTGAAGTTTTGGCAGTAATTAAGAAATTTTTATTCGGTATTTAGTAAACTTGTGATTTTTGTGTGTCATAGTCATATTTGAAGACCGATTTATAGTGAGATTGAAATATGACATTTTATCATATTCAAAGACATTTATACATCACCACTGTCAAGTGTCACTGTCATATAATTGTAAAAGATGTAAAATTTGTCTCAAGGACTAGTATCCATGTCACGAAAAATCGAATTAAAGAATAACTGATTTAAATGAAGGAACAATAAATTCGTTTATTGACTTTTACTATTTAACCCTGGCTGGAGGCCTAGGTCTCGCCATTGACCGGTTAAGTAGCAAAAGTTCCCGGAACTCACGCTACGAGAGACAATAAAAAAAAAATACTATTTCACTTTACTGACTTGAATTAAGTTGATAATTTTAATAGGCAACCTGCATCCCTTATCTTCTCATCTGACAAATAAATAACTAACCTATGTATATCCTTTTTACAGGTAAGCTCGTGCATTCCGAATTTACGAAAAAATGTAACAAGGTAATTTTTTACTTCACATTTAATATTCATCACAGATCGCCATCTTGAAACACGTTTTTAACGATCGGACGATAGCAAGGGAATTTAATTATACATCCTTCAATGATCGGACGCAGTTGCGTAATAAAAAAAATATGGAAACCAATTTCGCTGTTTCACCATAGTTTTCCCACTATTACGTTGTGTAGCGTAGTTAATAGACAAAATGGCGGCGTCACGGGCGACACACACAATAATGAAGGCTTTATCTTAAGTACGGCATCGGCCTCTGTTGCATCCGTAGAACGAACTTGGCCTTAAAGCTGTTGTAAATTGTTTATCTGTGATTGTCTCAAAACACTTGTGTTCAAAGACATTTTAATAACATCCATAAAAAAATATAATTGCTTTTGGCGCAATTATGTTTTTCACAAACACGATAGGCGCCTGCAATTTAAAAATATAATTTTAACATCGATGGGCTTTCGTTAAATTAACATATTTAATTGTATTTTTAGTTAACAACTCAACATACTTTAGTCGTTCTGAAATAGACCTGGGATCAAGCAAACCGATTCCTATAAAAAAAAACTAGCAATTAACATAAAAAGGGTACTTAAACGGCGATAAACATTTACTGCCAACATTCAAATAACTAATATGGCAAATGGTAAGTCGCTCAATAAAAGCTTTGGTTTTTTTTACAAATAAGCTTATGTCCTAGCTTATAAATGTACGTGAATTAAGAAGTGACTGGTGTTTCTTTCACACCTTGCACTAATAATAATACCAATTAGGCTTAATGTAAAAAAGGCCTAAGAATTTCATAGAGAACTCGTGTTCTACATTTAAACTCGATTTTAATTGTCAGCTTGACAGTTAAAGTGCGTTTTTGACGTTTAATAATATAACCTTAATGGTATCTGTTCGTTGATATAGACACTGAATGTAACTTAGGAATCAGAAGTTCGCATTTAACGTATATATTTTCAAATAATTATTAACAAATTAATCTTACCTTTTTGGTAGTATATTTTCTGGGATAAATAATACCTACCCTTTGTGTCAATCTAGCTAATAATCTATCTTTGTGCCAAATTTTATCCCATTCCATTCAATAAAAAGTTTTTGCGTGAAAGACGAACAAATATCCTACTAAAATGTCGCATTTATAATACAAAAAATTAAACAGTACAAATTAAAAATTACATTACATTAATGTAGTTTTTATGACGTCAAATTTCAGAACGAATTAATAAAAGCTTTCATTACTATAGCCGCCATATTATTTATTCAACCTGCCACCAAAAGCACGCGAATGTCACATATTTATGGGCCGTCTGTCGATGCCCGCAACAGATGTCGATCGGGAGCCGAACTGGCACTCTTCATTTTATTTATGGGATTTTAATGACTGCGCCGCCGTCGGCCCCTCCAGTTTTATAAGGTTCAGGAAGTATCCGTATTGACTTAAGCGTAAAAAAAGTTTGTTAAAAAACGTTGTGTCACTGTCATTTCGTGATTAAAATGTTTTTGTAATTATGTTTAAATCAAAACAATATGATTTTATATAATAAAAATAAAAATAAAATATATTTATTTCAGGCACTTGTCCCATAACAAAATGGCATTACAATTAAATATAATAAAACAAAGAAATACAATTAAATTACAATACAAAAATAATTGAAAAAAGCAAAATGTGCAATTATTATGTTATAATAGATATTATTAAATATATTTATATATAATATAATATATTATACGATACAAAAGAAGTCGGTATTGCATTGCAAACATTGTTCGATAAAGAGGAAAAAAATGTCCTCAAAATTTCGTCTGTGCTGTAAAGTTCCTTGGCAAGTTCAGCAATAATACCCTTGATAAGTCCATTTGGCAGAGGTAACCGCATACCATCAGGCGGGTCGCGTTTATTAGTGCCACCTTAAAAATCATATGAAAAAAAATTTAAAATTCCTTAATTGCATTCTCGAAATGTTAATACCCAACATGTTAAGCACAGAAAATTATCTACCAGCAAATAATAGATAAGCAAAAAGTACGAAAGAACACGATAAATATTATAATTGAAATTAAAACCAACGATAAAACAGTGATAGATTCTCGCAGTACCGAAGAAAAATTGCCCGCGTTTTTCAAACCATCTTTTTTTTCGCATAATCGAATTGTCACATTTGAAATTGGAATTGAGCATAAAGGTTAAATTGTAATAGAAATTCATTGTATATTTAAACTTTTTAAACGCTTACGTGGATCAAAGGATTTTAGTCTTTGAGTTTTATATATTAAAACATATTTTAAATTAGTACGCCAGTACTTTTCCGTCAATTTTATTGAGGAATGCATGCACCTGCCTGTTTTATGAGCTTAATCGTTGCAAGTAAAATTAGTTCGACCAGATTGTCATTCTGACATTCTTCGGAGACATTTTGATGGTGTAGTAATGCGGATCCAATGTTTTGTCCATTTAAGTAAATATGGACGTAATCATTAGGTAAGCCGTGGTGGCCGAGTGATTCGACTAGCTGCTTGCAACTCAAAGATCGCAAATTCAAAAACCTGCAGGTACAAATGAGCTTTACAGTAATAAGTCACACCACGAGCTTTACGGTGAAGGAAAACATCGAGAGGAAACCTGCATACGTCTGAGAAGCAATTCAAAGGCGTATGTATAGTCGTGCTTGAGTAACGGCGATGGACTCGCCATCTGTCACTTTGGCATCTAATATACCTCTGGCCGAAAGTGGGTGTGTGGATATTACCTATACACCTCTGCCTACCCCTTCGGGGACCCTTGTGGGAAGGCGTGAGGATATAATAATAAAAAAAATATATAGCCTTCCCCTATATTAAACATCTCGGCCATTGTGTAAAATTAATAACAGGACGACAATTGTCAATAGCTAGATATGCAAACGGACAATGTGCGCACATCAATTATTATTTTAAAATAACAGTTTTGTTCATACAAAATATATTCACGGTACGCTGCGTGCGCGCCGCCATTTTGCGTGTGTGTGTGTGTGTATAGATATAGGATGTTCGTGAATGCGTTGATGATTGATTAATTACGTATATTTGATTGCTTTCTACATTCGTAGCTCGAGCTTATAGAGGGTGTTCTCTGTTTTTTTAGCTTGGTAACTTTATTGCCTAGCTTCGCCACCCGCGTAGAATTCTAATGCTAATCAAAAGAACATCCATCCATCTATCACTGTGCCAAATTTCATCAAATTCTGTCCGGTAGTTTTTGCTTGATAGAGGAGCGAAAACCCCACAAACTTTAGCGGTTATAACATATTTTAATCCTTTTGAATAAATCAACCTTCCTTGTTTACGGATCGCCGGACGTCTATGAATGCTTGCAACACCAGATTGATGCTTGAAATATTTTAATTCCGTTTAATTTTGACATCTGTATCTATATGTAATAATAATAATAAAATAATAATATCCTCACGCCTTCCCGTGATGATATGTATGTATGTATTTATTATTAAGTAACACGACTTTCATCAATTATATATATAGATATAGTTACGGCGATGGACTCGCCATCTGTCACGTTGGCACCTAATATACCTTTGGCGGTACCTATTCACTTCTGCCTACCCCTTCGGGGACCTTTGCGAGAAGGCGTGAGGATATATATTTTTTTTAAATCAGGATAAAAAATTCTCCCCCTATATATGTCGGCGTGTTTATGCACATCAATTACAGAGGCACCGCGCGGAACGGTCCGTCCGCCGAGGGCGCGCGGCTATTCGGAGGTCATGTCTTACGTTAACGAGAACATACTGTATATCAAAATAAATAAGTCAAAATGCCGCCCGGTGGCCGAGTGGCTTCGTGCGACACGAATATCGCAAGTTCCAATCCCGACTGTACCAATGAGTATTCCTGAACTTCAGTACAGTGATATTTTTGTATTACAAGGACGGGAACGTCAAGAGTACGCGAAACTGATGAGCATGTATGAAGAGAGTGATGAATGTGGAAGAAGCGAAAGTGGTATGCAAGTCTAGAGAGAACTGGCGCTCTATACTGGCGTGATGATATGTATGTATGTAAAAGAAAGTCAAAATTCCGCTCGAAGTAGTTAGCGACACGAAGATAGCAAGTCCGAATCCCGACTGTACAAAGATTTTTTCTGAACTTCAGTACAGTGATACTTTTGTATTACAAGTGGCATTGTAAGACCTCGGTAAAGAGGGTACTCTACTCTTACAGGTTATTATAATTTAAAAGACAAGATCCCAAACCATGTCATATATAATATAATAATGCACTGAGAGTGCTGCTGCGGCTGCCGTGCCGATGTAGTGCGTCGGGGATGTGTGCAGATAATAATATTGATGGTTTTGCCGCTATTATTAGGAACAGGTGTGCATCCCTGATGTCTCGTGTTCGCGGCACCAACAGCATTCTCAGTGTATTCGTAGATCGGTGGGATTCCCCGATGCTGCGGAGGTGGATGCGGCTCCATGCCGAAATTTAATTGTATATTTTTATGTGTCTGTAACCTACTAACACTAGAATTTAAGTTAAAATTTATTACTAACCCTATGGACTCCAGTCTGAAATAAAAATATTCTATTCTATAACTTGTAATTCAATAAAGAATTTAATATGAGTTTAGTGACTAGTGAGCTTATACCCCGCGGCTTCGCTGCGTGGAGTTCGAAAAAGTAGCTTTGGAAATTTTCCTGCTAGAATCGTTTCAGCCGCTATGCCGTTAAAGAGCATCATGCATTATAAAATAAACTCTTTGATTTTTCTGAATTAAAAAAAATAGTTGCCTATGTCCTATTCCTAGGTACAAGCCTTCAACCTTCAGCCAAATCGGTACATCCAAACATCCAAACTTACAAAGTTTTACATTTATAATATTAGTAAGATTACTGATTAGTCACACCACGTGGTTAGTGTTACCACCTGCCTCATAAAAATGGCCATATGCCTAATCTAACCTAAGCCTTCGTTTTCTGGGGCATCGTAAAGGGCAGAAATGAAGACTAACGCTCAATCTGTAGAATGGACTTCCCTTTGAGGTATTCCTGAGTAAGTACCTACAGCATAGAGTTCGCAGTGCGAGACCTTTGTGATTCTTAGGTTTATGGATGAATTCCCCGTCGGTGGCGAGAGGTGCGGTGTGTAGAATACATATGTATATGTTAAAATCCCGTTCTATAAACATTAATTTAATGATAGTTGTAAGTTTTTATGCTTAGAAATAACTGTAAATGCATAGTTATTGAAGCTAACAGCAGTTAAGATAAGCCCTTTGAAGATGCCGCCGTAAGCTATCAAACTTTCATACGCAGGAGAAAGGAGACAGAAAACTAATTGACTTATTATAATTATGTGTACTATATAAATGTTCTTCGGATTATGAATATCCTCACGCCCCACAAGGGTCCTCGAAGGGGTGGGCACAAGTGTGTAGGTAAAATCCACCCACTTTTCGCCAGAGATATATTTTAAGTAACAACAAAAGCACGACTATACATACGCCTTTGAATTGCTTCTGAAACATATGCAGGTTTCCTCTCGATGTTTTCCTTCACCGTAAAGCTCGTGGTGTGATTAAGCACTGTACTTAAGTTCTGAAACACCTATTGGTACGGTCGGGATTCGAACTTGCACTCGAACCATTTGGCTTGTATCTATCTGGATTAATACATAGGATATGTTTTATCTTGCTGAACCTACACTCCTCTTATCTCCTCTCTCTCCTCCATCTCCATTAAGAACTCCTCAAAATCTTCCAAGTCTTTCCATTAATTTACCCAGTCCACTAACATATCTTGTTGAACCTTGCGAGAGCTAGTCTGCAGACACTGTTCATGGCTCTGCCAACAATCTCTCCATACGGATCTACGACCAACTTACTCAGCTTATCCACTTGCAATAAGTTTCCGAGGTCCTCGCCCCAAGAAATTGTCGGCTTCTTAAACCTTACTGACACACGCTTTAATACAATTTATGTATTATTATAACATGTGGGTATTACCTATACACCTCTGCCTGCCCCTACGGAGACCCTTGTGGGAAGGCGTGAGGATATTATTATTATTATTCTTTATTTGAAATACATCTTATAGATTAAATTTATACATATTTAAAAATGTAAAATATAGGGGCCCACCGGTATCGGGATCAGGGTCCAAGGTACCGGTGGTTAGGATCCCAGAGACAGAAACCTCCTCACAATACGTGCCGTTTCGAGCAGTACTGCTTTCTGCATCAGGCACTTGATCCAACCGTCTAACGAGAGCCTCTTGAGGTGTTGGTCGAGGCTCTTTGTTATTATTATTATTTATTATTATAACATGCATAATTTGTTATCAATTTGAACAAAATCGGGTACGTTTTTAAAAAAGGCCAGGTCAAGAGTACCCTTAACCGAAGAGCATGTATGAAGGGAATAATAAAAGAAGACGAGGCGAAAGGAGTATGTAAAGATCGTAGCAAGTTGAAAGAAGTCTCTGCCTACCCCTACGGGAAAGAGGCGTGATTATATGTATGTATAATTTGTTAGTTTGTTTGTATGCGCTTATCTCAGTAATTACTAATCCAATTTGAATCAATCTCTTTGTATCAGATAGCCCGTTCATGAGGCTATCTGTCAATATGATACTGCCCAAGGGAGTTGAGCAGTGATCGCGTATATGAGTTTATTAAATGTATTCATATCAATTGCTTGTCTCCAGTCAACAATAGTCACAATTGTTTTAAATCATCCTATTATTTACACGGCTCGTTAGTTATGCAAAAATTTGCACTAAATACATTAATATACCTGCCTACATAGTGGTTTAAACTGACGTTTTAACACAATTAGGCGCGTGCGCAGATAAAAACTGATACGAATCTTATACAACGTGATTATGGCAATTAACCTGCTTAAATTAAATTGTTCGCTGGCAACACCATCAATTGTTTTGTCTATGAGTGAAAGAACTAACAATGCAATCTTGACGCCAACAGATAATTTAAAATATTTTCAGTTTTACTACATGTGCTTAAATCCTTTATCCGGTGAAGGTTCCAATGTGACACCTGTCATTGTCACCGAGACAGATAGTCTGTCGCCGTTTACCAGTGGCGATTTATATACCAACTTTGAATGTCTTGTCAAACGTATGCAGTTTTCCTTTACCGTAAAGCTCGTGCTATAACTTAAAGATTGGAAGATTTTTCCGTTCAGTAAAGACAACCAGGGTTCGAACCTACGAACTAGATTTTGCAGGTGACTACTTCAACCACTGGGCCAGCACGACTAGTTATAATTAAAATAACTTTAGATTGGCCCTTGCTTAATCATCCGTAAAGTCCTTTGTGTATTTTAATGCAAAAGTTCGTGAAAAAATTTATCCTATTTCACGCAAAAGTAACACAACAAAATTTTATGAAATTTTGCACAGAGGTAGAGTATTAGCTGGATTGACACAAAGTATGTTCTCTGCTGGAATAAACTGTACCAATAATCGGACTTTCAGACTAGGAAAACACGCTTTTAAGGGATGAAATAAGGGTAGCAAGAAAGTACTACTTTTAGAGATAATCTCATTTGTACTAGGGACTTATAAACAAATAGGTAACTCGTTATTCGGTGACTCGTTGTTGCCCTTAAGAGCTATGCTTTCCTATTTAATAGTTCACGCATTCCGACAAGGGTCTTCGAAGGGGTAGGCAGAGGTGTGTAGTACTCACACGCTCACTCTTCGATAGAGGTTTAGGGACTAACGTGACAGATGGCGAGTCCATTGCCGTTACTCAAGCACGACTATACGTCTTTGAATTTCTTCTCAAGCTCAGGTTTCCTCTTGATGCTTTTCTTCACCGTAAAGTTACTTACATTATCCCACTGTTGGGCAAAGTCTCAAAAGATCCGAAGCCCAGTGATAAATTAATGAAATCAGCTCTTGTCTGTGTCACCGTATTGTAAGGCAGCGATCACTCGTTCCCGTTCAACTCGTTTTGCAAACTGGGGACGGTTAAGGTGCTTGTACACCAAGCAACCTTAAAATATGAATACTGGCTTCGTCCGCGGGCTCGCTCGTATTAATTTAAATTTTTTGCAACATATTTAAATTGTATTCATGTACGTACGAGTTCGTGAAATCCCGAATAATTTATTTCAGTTTTCCGCAGCTAAGCTAGTCAATACCGTACAAATTATAGATATCGCTTAACGTGATCGCTAACAGAAAAGTATTTCGTCTTGAGCTGCTGTTTTGGGATGAAAGGTACCCTACGCCTCTTCGTGTACCCTGTACCCTGAATTCGATACTTAAGCTTAAGCGGTTATAGTAATTTGAGGGTAGTTTAGAAATTCTTGAAAATCGAACGTTAATCCACATAGTCGGTTTTCAGGTTAGAATTTTAAATTCCGAATGTCAACGGTTAGTTTCAACATTTTCCGCGTTCGAAATACAAATTGCAGGGTGATGTAGGTAGATATAAAATACTAGCTATATCCCGCAGGTTTACCAGAGTAAAAACATGATTTCATTGCTTTTTCTCGAATAATACATATCTAATAATTTAACATTCTAACTCTTCCAGCCAATAAATCTATCTCTGTGCCAAATTTCATGCTTTTCCGTTCAGCCGTTCAGGCGTGACTGGGCGAAAAACAAACTTACACACTTATGGTCAATATGATTAAGACTAAAATTACTCCATCAAATAACGAACGAATGAATATAAAAAGCGATAGTGCATGGTCTTCTCTCGTTAGCATAAGGTCGAATATCGCTCAATCAATCAATACGTTCAACTCTTGGCGTTTATGAGGCGCCTTATATAGGCAATATGTTGTTTTAGCGTTCAAAGCTACGGTAACCGCGCTCGAACAAACCTACGAGTATATATATATATGTATGTATGTATGTATGTATGTATGTATGCAAAAGTGCAGTGTGTGTCGCCCGCCTACGAGAGAGCGTGGCGTGACACACAGACATGCAACTACCTACCGAGTAATTATATGTTTACAAACACCGGCTGACTCCACGACATATAACTACACACAGCGCTAGTGATGGGCTGAGGGTCGATATTGTGAGAACTTTAATAAAGGTCGCAACTTTTTTATTTATAAAAAAACATACTTTTTTAGCTGGTACTAAAAGTTTATTCTATAGATATGTAATATAAATAAATATACCATAATTTTTAAGAGCCGTGGTGGCCGAGTGG